>CANNZV010003568.1:0-41499 GCA_947561585.1 Caprella mutica
GTCTCCATACCCGGTCTCGGTTTCCGGAGAGGCAGCTACAAATGCGTCTGCAAGGACGGTTTCTATTTCCCCGAAGTCACGGCTAAGAGAAAGTATTACAACGGCTCCGTTCTGGAAGCGGAGTATGAGAAAAAATTCCTAGTGAGTTATATTTGGTGGCGGGATAGATACGACTTAATGTAGATATGTTGTCTGATATTATATCCATAAATAACAGGTTGATTGTATTGAAAAGATTCAAACTGTAAGGGATTTACATTTTAACAAGAGGTTATTTAAACTTAACGTTGAAGGTTTTACAGCACTCACTCTGCAGTCGAAAAATCTAAAAGCAAATTGTTGGCTACAATAATCGATGATATAAAAATCTTCGTAAAAAATGATATGACGAAAATTTAATTGTAATTTATCATAATTTAAAATAAAGCATTGTTAATAGCTTATTTTCTTTTATCAGCCATTTTGACCAATGCTTTGCGCAAATTTTTCAATTAAACTACCATCATGGTTGACCAAAATATATTATTTCATTCCCCATAGTTCTTGAAGAACTTGATAGTATAGCAAAATAATTCCATCAAGCCTGTAATGGAATATTATTTTGATCTTTTTTTAATAGAATACCTTTTTTCCACCAGCACCTGTCGACCCTGTACGACAGTCCAAACATGTTCGAGTGTCTGCCTTGCGCTGCTGGATGTGAAACCTGTCAGGATGACGCCCCATGTGTCGTGGCTCTCAACTGGGTCATGCGCACGGGAATCTTGGTCATGACGCTGGTTTGTGAAGTGGAATGTTAACTTCAGAAGTTGACATTTTCTAAAATGATATTTTGAATGTTTGTTTAAATAAAATGAAATGATATAAAATAGAGCGTTTAATATTAGTTTATTTATATTAATTTACTATTGGATGATATAACAATGCATTATTATCATTTAATATGAATCATTAATTTCATCTTCTACTCTTTTCCAAATCGTTGATGAATACATTTTCTCTTTTATATTTTCTTTTTGATTTAATTTATACATTTCATATTCTTTATTTGACATTTCCTTTAAGAATAAATATTTCCAGACGAATTTATAATTATGACTTTATTGTTTGAGGCAGAGACACAATGTTTCTTTTGAATTCATGATATCTTATTATACATTCGCACTTATATGTATTTCTTGAACAGGAAAGTGTCAAGAAATTCTTTCAAAATGAGCTGGAAAGTTGGGCAAGAATGGACGGGCAGTTTTCTTGATTGTTTCACATTTATTTTACTTTCTGTCTCAGAAATAAAGTGGCAGTATGAAATTAAAGACTTTAAGAAATAGAAGGCACTTTTAAATTGCTTTTCAGAACTAAAAATCAGCAAATATTTCCGGTGGATTTATGTAGGTTCTGGGAAAGCGGACAGTTCTATTTTTTCGATCACAAGATGAAATGTCTAAAATATGTTTACCGAACTTTTGATTGTTTAATATTTAAATGATAGTGAGTCATGGAGTAGAAACATGTTCTAACAAATTTTAAACATGTTTTTAACAACTTTCAAATAAGTTTTAACAAATTTTATACATGTTTTAACAAATTCTTAATTTGTTCTAACAAATTTTAAACATGTTTTAACAAATTTTTAATTTGTTTTAACAAATTTTAAACGTGTTTTAACAAATTTTTAATTTGTTTTAACAAATTTTAAACGTGTTTTAACAAATTTTAATTTGTTTTAACAAATTTTAATTTGTTTTAACAAATTTTAATTTGTTTTAACAAATTTTAAACATGTTTTAACAAATTTTTAATTTGTTAAAACAAGTTTCAAACATGTTCTAACAAGTTTCAGAATTGTTTTACTCTATCAATTCATAATTTCAATTGGTATCCATTATACCTGCAGGTATCATGGATACCAATTAAAATAACCAGATAGAATGTCAAATTATTTATCTCTTTCTTATGGTCCAAACTGTGGAACTGTCCGATAACTCGGAACATACCCTAATATGCAGAAGGGTAAATTGAAAAATTTGCAATTTTTTTATTTATTTATTTATTTATTTCACAAATAAATGATGTCATTTTGTTTTCCTTCATTCAGGTGTTGGTGGCTAATCTACCTGTGATATCTCTTCTCACTTGGAGGTGTAGACACGTAAAGGTAATTATATACTAGTTAGTAATATATACACCTATAAAGTTAATTAGTATATATTAGTTAATAATACATACACGTTACACATACATTCATAAACGTAAACTAATATATAAATGCAAAACTGAATATTTTCTATTAATTATTTAATTTCAGTTGATGAATCATCCTAAATGTCTTAATGTCTGTTTATCGTGTAAATGTCACAGACAGATTTATTTTGTGGTTTTGTCTGGTATCAGAAATTCATTTCTTGAAAGGGAAATGATTAAATATTAATATTAAATAGATATAAATAAATACAAATATAATAGAATATATAAGTATAAAAATATAACAAATGTGAATTTAAATACATAAATGTGAATGAAATGAATATGACTAAGATTTAAAAAATATGAATACTAAATTTTCAACTCAACCACACTGTACATGGCGGAAGGAAATCATCCATATTTGTCCGTTAAGAAAAACTTAAAAAGATTTTATATCTTCAGTGAATACAGAAATAAGATTTACATTTCTTTTTTGAAATATGTTCCTTGATATGCCGTGTCGAAAGGTAACAGCTCGTACACGAGAGGAAAAGTTATTGATGGCGTGGAAGTCAATATGTTAATGGAGTCGATGCCTATAATACGCTAAAGAACCTCTGCGATAAGACTGATGGTAAATAAATTACATTTTTTGGTGATAAATCTTGTTGAAATATTATGGGAGTTTTTCATTGATTTAAATGCGTTAAGATGAAATTTGATCTTCCAGTTTCATCTTTGGTGATATTTATTTAATATATTTTTTTAATAATGAAAGGTAGGGTGAGATACGAGTAATCGGATTGTTCCTCATTTTCGATCACATATGAACAAAATATCTAACACTATTATATAAATTATATTTTAATTGGTATCCATGATACCTGCAGGTATCATGGATACTAATTACTGCCAAATAACAATTTTTGGATACTGTAGGTATCCAAAATACCTGCTAGTAACATGGATACGAGTTAAAAGAATTGAGCATTATTTCTAAGAAGTTAATTAGTCTGAGATAATATCCTTACCCTACCAACCACTAAGTTCTTCCCTGTTACCATCCTCATTATTCGCTACTTCAATTTTAGTTAAAACTGTCTGCCGACAATATTGCTCGGAAGGAAAATATTCACCTCGACGGCTCTGCTAATTGTGACGATGATGTTATGATGTCCGTCTTTTCATTCGTAGCACACTAGAGGAAACAAAAATGTGGCAACACTTTTTACTCTCCATTGTTGAATGAACTTTAAACTCGAATCCTAATTGGGAAGTAAAAATTCAGACGAGATCTCGAAAGGAAGGGGATTAGAATGGGGATTGCAATTGGAATTCTTTGGGATTTACGAATATCTCTTAATGAATAGAAAGGTTTTTAACATTTATATTTGATTACAATCTCAGTAGAGTTTTGCAAGTTATTTCAGTGATTGATATATGATGTATAACTGGCAAAAAGTTATTACTATTTGCTTTTGTAATACATGAATAATTCTTATCTTTAGGCCCATACTATACTAGCAGTTTCACCGCCACGTTTTCACTGCCATGTTTACGCTTCTTTATTTAAGCACGGTTAAATGAATGGAAGGCGGTAGCAACGCTAGTATAGTATGAAAATTTGCTTTCCATTCATCTAACTGTAATTAATTGAAGAGGCGTAAACAGGGCAGTAAAAACGCGGCGGCGAAACTGCTAGTATAGTAAAGGCGGCGAAACTGCTAGTATAGTATAGGCCTTATAGCGTAATTAATTTGATATCATTTGATGTCATTAAAAAAATATATTGAGGACATATTGAATTTATATTTTATTATATCCTTCTTATTACCACGTGTTAATCTAATTTTATATTATCACACAGGTTGTACGAGCTGCAAGTCCAGCACTTCTTCAATTCATTATCCTTGGAGCTCTTTTGATCTACAGTACGGTGAGTGAATACAGTAGCTTATACAGGGTGTTATCTTACAGTTCTGATTAAATTTGACAGATTGCATAAAAAAAGAAAAATGAACGTCTCCCCCCCCCCCCCCCAAGAAAAGAAATACTTTGTCATCGAGATATTGATATCCTGATTTTAGGGTAATTACTGGCATGTATATAGGGAATTTAACATAAGACATTGTTTCTCGAAAACCTAAATTACCAAAGTTGCATAGTTTTCAAGATTAGTTAGTTTTTCGTTTGCAGGGGTCTCTTCAGATGAGGAGCCAGATCTAAATTGAAGCTGGAGGCGGACATTTCGAACAATTATTGTTCATTCAATAACATTATAATTGGTACTAAGGTGTTATGCTTAACTTCTAACTAATAACCATCTGTTAAGAACGTAAGTACTTGTGAATATCTATATACGTAGGTATCTTAAAACTAAGCATTTTGATAATTTAGGTTTTCATGAAACAATGTTTCTTCTTATGTGAAATTCCCTATGTATGTCAAAAAAAATGTGATAGGATTTTTTTATGCAAGTTGTCAAATGTTGTCGGATTTTAACTGTAGCACCCTGTATATCTACAGAAGGTTTTAAACGTATACAGTATCTTATTTATAATATGTTATCCCTATCAAACTATCTAAGATATGTGATATTTTGTCTAAGATGTTACCTCGCTTGTTCTGGATTTTTAGAATATGATGTTCGGATATTATTCCTAATAATTTTAGAGAATTTACGTGTTCACAAACTAAATATGTTGTGATCTAAAGAACTAAAGTTTCGGTGAACGAAGTTTCAGTACAAGAGTTGAGTAAATAATTACAGCGAATAGTGGAAGGATCTCCCCCAGAAACAGATTCGAACCATAGCTTCAGGACTGGATATTCTGTACTGGACTGGAGAGAATATCTATCAGTAAGGTGTTACTTCACCTGAGATGTCTATTGTTCTCTACAATGAATTTGATGGTGTGGACTAAACACAATGAGATATAATAACCAACACAATGAGATCACAACAATAACTAATCCACAGCAACTGCCTATTGTTCTAGAACATCTCAAGCCTCTTGCATCAAATGATTTGACTGCAAAGGAGAGCTGTTCGTCTGTTTCGGATTGCAGACCATTCTGCGTTAGATAATCAACGTGAATGCATTTACTTTAATTTAAAACTACACCTAGTTTCCATAATAAACCTAATCTTCAATTTAATTAGCGATAAAAACTTCACTTATTAAGTCGATTGAGCCAGAGGCTCTAACCAAAAGTTATACATGATGGAAAAGTGAATAATTTTCAATTGGTGTATTTGGGCCTCAAATTATTTAATTTGAATTTTTTCTTTTGTTTTATAATCATTCTCACTTATGTTAAAATGAAAAAAACGTTTTGTTCTCCTCCCTTTCTATCGATTGAAGAGAATAACACTAACTATAACACTAAAGTGAACTTACCTACCTAGATCCCTCGCAATGGAAACTTTGAACAGGAATGCTCCTTAGTTGATTGCCAGCATTTCATTGCAAAGTTGCGACTGTCTAACTTCACCTCCACATAGTTAATCAGTTTGATGATTTACTGCATATTCAGTTAATGGTTGTGAAATATGGTGATCACAACACCCATTAATTGTTGTCAAGAGTGTTGTTTCATAGTGTAAAACAAAAAATTAATTGGAATAATATTTGCAGCAATGCTAAATATTATTGAAAATTATATCAAGAAGATGATCATATTATTACATTCCAATTTATATAATTGAATGTAGTAATATACCATAGGTTATATGTATATTGTTGGTAAGAAATATATATACTTAAATTAGATGAAGAACAGTATACTTAAATCTGTAGAATTTTGATGTTCAGATTTACAAAGGAAAATGTCTAACTAATAATCACACTTCAAATAACTATCCTATATTTCAACTTTAACTAATTCTCTCTCACATTAGTTACATGTGGTTGGTTTATATATTACTGTATATTAATGATATACATTCTTACATCATAACTAGCAGCAAGAACTGTTAGCTTAATCAGTTCTCTTTTTCCCCACCAGAGTGCTGTACAGTACCCCAAGCCAAGCGTGTTCACCTGCTCTCTACGAGTGTGGCTACGGGAAATAGGTTTCTCTCTCACTTACGGGGCTCTCATGCTTAAAACTTGGAGGTGAGTGTCCATTTACTAAATTAAATACGCCTTTTGAACGTTTAGTCAGCTTTTCTTGTTGAGTACTATTTGGCGGCTTGGAATTGTTGAATGAAATTAAGATTTATGAGTAGCTTCGGAAGGCATAATTTATTAAAGTACGATTTAATTAATGAAAGCTAATATATAAATTAAGCATCTCATACATTCAAGTATTTGCAAATATTTTGTTATTAAAGGGCCGTACACACGTAGGGTTGTTTAACACTTCTCACCAGACTTTTCGCTAAGATCCTCCTACTTTTCCAAGATATTTTTAAATTATATAAGAAAAAGCGATATAATTATTATTTACTTCAATTGGTATCCATGATACCTGCAGATATCATGGATACCAATTGAAGTAAATAAAAAAACAACCCTACGTGTGTACGGCCCTTAATTAACATCTACGGTTATATCAGGTCATTTTTCTTATAAAATTATAAAAATTAAAATTTCCAATTTATGATACCATAAGATAATTTGCTTTTCGTATATACAAATATTCGTTATTTACTTCTTTTCATTACCTACATTAATCAGAGTCATTTTTGTTGAAGAATATAAGAAGTATTTTCTAAATACAATAATACTCGTTTTTCACTGTTTCAAATCTAAAAATGGTTGAAGGAGAGTACCTTTTTTGGCAGAATATCAGTATTTTAACTATTAAACTATTGCAAATCCCTTTTATTCTTGTATCCTCGAATAAAATTGTTGCAGAATATCAGTAGTGTTCAGAGTTCGATCTGCCAAAGCCGTTAAGATTACAGACCTCATGCTGCTCAAGAGGCTGGGCATCATAGTGGGAGGTTTCAGTCTTTTTCTCGCTATAAGAACTATTGTGGATCCACCAAAGGTTTGTTAATATGGAAAATTATCTAAAGGACATTTAAATTAAAGAGATGTCCAATTGGAAAATTATCATCACTGATCATCTTCTGATTGGCAATTATTGGTCATGATAATATTATCTGTCATTTGATGAATATCCATCGTATTTTATTTTAAATTAAAAAAGCACAGAGTCTATCTTTTTCATTATATGATATTCCTGATGCAAATTTCTGTATTTTATGATATTTTACCGATAGAATATGATGAATTATCGTGATCGGTTAATAGCTGATCGATTATAAATCTTACAACAGTGTAGTAGATAACCCAATCTTTTTAAACAAAATTAACATCTTTCTTTATGTTCATAAACTATACTTTTTCTTACATTCTTATATTTAATTTTCTATTGAAATATATAAATGGTGAACATATCTAGAGGTACCATATCTTCTAACTAAAATGGCAGACATGTGTATTTTAAGAAAAATATTTAAACATTATAAGTGTCCTTTTAACGTTATTCCCTATTTTCAACAGGTTATGATCTCCTACACTCAGGATGGCTTGAAAGCCTTTCTTTGCTCAACTAACTGGTGGGACCACGTGTTCACAGGCAGTGAGTGATAAGAGTAATAAAAGATGGATAATAATCAAGTAATATTTTCTTATATGATCGCAAATGTGGAACCGTTCGATAATTCGGCACTTAGTGGGTCAATTAATGTTATTTTATTTTATCTTAACTTTCTCTTTGGTAGGTGGAAGAAGATAATGCTCTTTATTTTGAATAGCTATTGCAAATTTAGGGAGATTTAATTCCCTAAGCTGATACTCGAAACTACCATAACTATGACTTTATTTAGCCAAATATGAATGTGGGCAGCTCTCCTACTCTTCTATGTTCCCATCGCAATTTCTTCTGTAGTTTGTGTTAATTGATTGGTATAGAGTGAGTCAGAGTTATCATAATTAAGTCTAGATCATTTATTAAAAAACAATAAATAATTATTTGTTCTATATCTCTCACATTTCAGAGGAAATGCTGTTCCTAGTTTGGGGCATAAGACTTTGTAGTGCAAAGAATATATTATTATTTAACATAAATCATTATTTAACATATATTATTATTTAACATCTATTATTATTTAACATATATTATTATTTAACATATTTTATTATTTAACATCTATTATTATTTAATATATTTTATTATTTAATATATATTATTATTTAACATATATTATTATTTAACATATTTTATTATTTAACATATATTATTATTTAACATATTTTATTATTTAACATCTATTATTATTTAATATATTTTATTATTTAACATATATTATTATTTAACATATTTTATTATTTAATATATATTATTATTTAATATATATTATTATTTAACATATATTATTATTTATTGTTTAACATCTATTATTAGTTAACATATATTATTATTTAAAATATATTATTTAAAATAAATAATTATTTAAAATACATCCTTATTTGTTTTCTCTTTCATTACAGTGGAGATGCTGTTCCTAGTGTGGGGCATAAGACTGTGTATTGTGGTGAGGAAAGCGCCATCAGAATTCAATGAGAGTCGCTTCATATCCATGGCAATCTACAATGAGTTCTTACTCACCCTCTTCCTTAATGTTTCCATGTGAGTAATAGTGAGTAAGAAGGAGAAGGAGTAAGAGTGAGTAATGTAGTGAGTAAGAGTGAGTAAGAAGGAGAAGGAGTAAGAGTGAGTAATGTAGTGAGTAAGAAGGAGTAAGAGTGAGTAATGTAGTGAGTAAGAGTGAGTAATGTAGTGAGTAAGAAGGAGTAATGTGAGTTTTTACTAACTCTCTTCCTTAATGTTTCCATGTGAGTAATAGTGAGTAATGTAGTGAGTAACTAGATGACAGGCACTCGTAGAGCGCATATCTTCGCCACACCTTATAAATGACCTTGACCACCCAATAATTTGCCATCATTTAGAAATGACCTTGACCTTTTACCCGATAATTCCCAAAATCTATTCAACAGGTACCTGGACATTGACCAATCGTCCCACCAAATTTCAGTCAATTTGGTTGAATATTTTTTGAGATATAAATGACCTTGACCTTTGACCTGATCGCTTAAAAAATACAATAAACTGATTTCTGGATAGTATAAATGGAGTTGATATCGACTCACCCTCTTTCATAATGTTAATATAAACATATTTCATAAATCATATCATGTAAAGAATCTATCTACCAACAGACCCTGTACTGACGATTGTTGGGTATAACCTTTACCTTAGTTGCTTTCAATTATCAGTTTTATATAATATTTCTATTTGCTACCATTTCATTTATGTTAAAAACTTAAAATATTTTAGCAGTCATACACGTACATTATATTAAATATATTTTATTCATTGGCATTGGGGTAAGTTACGAATTATCGGTCAGTACTACATCTTCGGTCTTTTAAGAAAAAAAAATATAATAATTATAATTTTATTCATGGATACCAATTAAAATAAAAAATGATTATGTTTTTATTTTTATATGACCGAAGATGTGAAACCGACCGATAATTCGTAACTTACATATGACTGAAGAGCACGAATTAAGCACTGTAGCAATTAGTATTCCTAACATAGCAAGGAATTAGAGTAATTCTTCTTCAAGCTTCATCAATTATAAGACTGGATGATCCTTGACGAGAAAATGACTTCGTGTCTTCATTGGAGTAAAAACTTCCCCAAAAATTAGCCGCAAAAAGACACTTTATTTGGAGAGTTTAATTAAATTCTCATCATTTGCAGTTTAGTCCTTTTTCTAATTATTTCTTGAGAGCAATTTAAAGTGAGACAATTTGAATTTAAATTCATTTAATGTTAACGATGTGAAGGAGATGTGGATTGGCTCTTATTTTCAAAATTAGGGTAATTTCGGAGTTGTTGGACGGTTTCACATTTTCGATTATTTGCGAATGTTTTATATAGTAATTAGAATAACGAGTTTTAATACAATTATATAATTTTTTCTTATATGACCGAAAATGTGAAACCGTCCGATAACTTGGAACTTACCCTAGAATATTTAATAATTTATTAAATAAGTTTTTGGGTATTAAATATAGGTATAATGGCATATATTTTAATTCTTTTTCATACTTATCATTTTAAGATTTAATACAAATATTAAAAGGTAACTTTACCACTAGCTTAAAAAGTTACTTTATTCAACGTTCTTGTAATCAGACACTCTCATTGGTAGGAAAGTGCATGATTATTAACCCTAACTGTACTGACAAAATTTGAGAGTATTCTTTACACAATGATATTTAGGAAACAAGCGGCCCGAATTATACGATTTTTCGTCAGTTAATAGCTTTTATCATATTAATGTACTGGGCAAAATTTTATTTACCCAAGATTGATGGAAATAGTGTCATTATATAGAATGAATTCTGTTTGTCGATCTTATACTCCTTGATTGATCTATGATGCTATAGTAACATGAACTTTACGAGTGCTGTGTGTGTCTGAGACCTGTGACGATTACCTAACTAATTTAATAGAAAATGATATAAAATATATAATAAAATAATAATAAAAATAAATAATAATAAGTAAATTATAAAAAATAAATTATTGTAAGTAAATTATAATAAAAATATTATAGTAAATAAATTATACTGAATAATAAATAGTGTAAGTTCCAAATTATCGGTCATTGCTAAATCTTCGGTCATACATATAAAAAAATTAATTTAAAATTAATTATTATTACACAGTGCTATCTAATAATTTTTATATTGCTTTTTCTTATATGTATGACCGAAAATATACTACTGACTGATAATTCGGAACTTACCTTTATAACAAATAAATAATAATAAATGAATAAAAACAAATAAATAACATTGAATAAATTTGATATTAAATATTTTCTAAAGTTTCAAATTTTATTTTCGTTTTTCTACAGGCTGTTCCTAAGAAGTCCCGCCAATCCAGACCTGTTGTACATCATCTACTTTAGCCACTCGCAACTCACTATCACACTGCTACTGGCACTCATATTCGGCAGTAAAGTGAGTACAGTACTCATATTCGGCAGTAAAGTGAGTATAGTACTCATATTCGGCAGTAAAGTGAGTACAGTACTCATATTCGGCAGTAAAATGAGTACAGTACTCATATTCGGCAGTAAAGTGAGTACAGTTCTCATATTCGGCAGTAAAGTGAGTACAGTACTCATATTCGGCAGTAAAGTGAGTACAGTACTCATATTCGGCGTAAAGTGAGTACAGTACTCATATTCGGCAGTAAAGTGAGTACAGTACTCATATTCGGCAGTAAAGTGAGTACAGTACTCATATTCGGCAGTAAAGTGAGTACAGTACTCATATTCGGCAGTAAAGTGAGTACAGTACTCATATTCGGCAGTAAAGTGAGTACAGTACTCATATTCGGCAGTAAAGTGAGTACAGTACTCATATTCGGCAGTAAAGTGAGTACAGTACTCATATTCGGCAGTAAAGTGAGTACAGTACTCATATTCGGCAGTAAAGTGAGTACAGTACTCATATTCGGCAGTAAAGTGAGTACAGTACTCATATTCGGCAGTAAAGTGAGTACAGTACTCATATTCGGCAGTAAAGTGAGTACAGTACTCATATTCGGCAGTAAAGTGAGTACAGTACTCATATTCGGCAGTAAAGTGAGTACAGTACTCATATTCGGCAGTAAAGTGAGTACAGTACTCATATTCGGCAGTAAAGTGAGTACAGTACTCATATTCGGCAGTAAATTGAGTACAGTACTCGACTGGTCCAAATTTTTTTGTATAGTTTTTCTTGTTTAAAATTTGACGGATTATCTTAGAATTCTAAACAGTTAAATCGAGTGTTTTGGTATTTAGTTTATACAGTATATTCTTTTGAAGATTAATGAATTTATCGAAGTATTCAAGAATAGTTTTCAAAATTTAAAGCAGATCAAATTTCATCAAATTCCAAAAGGAATTCATCTCGAAATAATCCTATGTTTAAAATTCCAAATGATATTTTTGAGGACATTCCTGGAATGTTCATTACTATTTTGAAGCATGAAATTATCAAGAAATGAGACAAAGAATTCTTCCTGGAATCATTATTTTAGATACTTGATGGTGGAAATATTCTTTATTCAATGTTATATAATATATATGAATAGTTGTTTTAATATATGAAAAGTATATTTTTCTAATTATTTGGTATAGTAATATTTTTAACGCTAATTAGTTCTTAAATTATTAAAATAATATTCTTACATTTTAAATTATTTTATATAGTTCAGATTGTTGAAATAATCATTCTCAGAGAAATTTTATGGTGGGTCCATAGAATATTATGCCCCCCCCCCCCTAATCTTCTATGGCCCCACTATATAACTATCTTTCAATTTTCTATGGCCCCACCACAACATCATTTCATCTTCTATGGCCCCACCATAACTGTCTCTTTCTCTCCTATGGCCCCACCATAACTATCTCTTTCTCTTCTATGGCCCCACCATAAATATCTCTTAATCTTCTATGACCCCACCATAACTATCTCTTAATCTTCTATGGCCCCACCATAACTATCTCTTAATATTCTATGGCCTTACCATAACTATCTCTTCCTCTTCTATGAACCCACCATAAATATTTATTAATCTTCTATGACCCCACCATAAATATCTCTTAATCTTCTATGGCCCCACCATAAATATCTCTTAATCTTCTATGGCCCCACCATAAATATCTCTTAATTTTTTATGGCCCCACCATAACTATCTCTTAATCTTCTATGGCCCCACCATAAATATCTCTTAATCTTCTATGACCCCACCATAACTATCTCTTTCGCTTCTATGACCCCACCATAACCATCTCTTTCTCTTCTATAACCCCACCATAACTATACTCTTCCTCTTCTATGGCCCCACCATAACTGTTTCTTTCTCTTCTATGACCCCAACATAACTATCTCTTCATCTCCTATGGCCCCACCATACCTGTCTCTCTATGTCTAAAATTATCCTATGTATTCACTTTAAATGGTAATTTGATGTTGACTTCGATATTGCTTTCGGTTAGACTCAGTTTAGTGAGATGAGATGTGACACTCAAATACAAACTTTGGCTTGTAATACAGTGTAGAAACGCTCAGACAAATATCTATATGAATATTATGCAATATTGATTGATTCAGAAAAAAATATTTTGTAATTTATTAATTATTACTGTTGTGAATTATTTATATTTAGATATTCATTTTAGGTTGACATAGAGAATGAAGAAAATGTTATTTTTTATTAAACATAAATATATATGAGAAAATATATATGAGCCTAATCTAATAAGTAAACTGTTAATTGACTTTGATCCTCTTACTGCCTTTTATTTAATTTCCCTGACCTCAAGTTGACATGCAAAGGCTTTACATGTCAATACTTTACACATAAAGGCTTTACATGCATTGACTTTACACATTAAGGCTTTACATGCATTGACTTTACACATTAAGGCTTTACATGCATTGACTTTACACATTAAGGCTTTACATGCATTGACTTTACACATTAAGGCTTTACATGCATTGACTTTACATGTAAAGGCTTTTATTTCTTAACCATCTTCACTCCCTACACTAATTAACCTGACACGCTCTACCTTTTCTACAGCATTTCTTAGTATGATTTAATTTCAGCCTTAGCCATGACACGAGCTCTTTATTTTCTTCTTCAGTTTTTATTCTCGTACATTTCTCATTCTCTTTTATTTGTAATCAAATGATTTTTTACAGACAAAAACAAAATCATCTTAGAACATTTTCTGGGACTGATTTTAAGAAGAGTTCAGAATTATCGAATGGTTACAGATTCTTATATAATAATTATTATCTAACTTTTATTGTAATTATCATTTTATAAAGTTTCTTATATGATCGAAAATGTGGAACCGTTCGATAACTCGGAAATTTCCCTGCGTAATGTTTAAATTTCAAATAAATGATAAAATTTATCTTGCAACCTGATATGCTTTTTTAAAGATGTTATCAAGCAACATTATTGTAACTGATCTACCTAGTCTATAAGAAAATTATAGTGGGGCCATAGAAGATTAATGTGGGCCCTATTTAATCTTCTATGGTCCCATCATAACAAGAATACTGTATCTACAAATAGAATACACATGATTTAAAGAAGGTACTTCATTTTAGACTAACTAACATGTCATTAAATTCCCCCAGGTGAGTTAGTTATTAATGGTGTACTTCTATACACGAGGTAACTGTTCTATTATCTTCTCCATTACGGATATAATTGTCACAGTAGTGTGTGGGAACTAATGTTTCACCGGGTAATGACTAGTAAATTATATCCCATCATAATCTTACATGGCCTCAACATAATCTTACATGGCCCCACCATAATCTTACATGGCCCCACCATAATCTTACATGGCCCCACCATTATCTTACATGGCCCCACCACAATCTCACATGGCCCCACCATTATCTTACAAGGCCCCACCATAAACGTACAAGGCCCCACCATAATCTTACATGGCCCAACCATAATCTTACATGGCCCCATCATAATCTCACATGGCCCCACCATTATCTTACAAGGCCCCACCATAAACGTACAAGGCCCCACCATAATCTCACATGGCCCCACCATAATCTTACATGGCCCCACCACAATCTCACATGGCCCCACCATTATCTTACATGGTCCCGCCATTATCTTACATGGCCCCACCATAAACGTACAAGGCCCCACCATTGAACTAAGTTTTCAGGTATCGGACTGTACCACGTCTTCGTTGATATAAAAAGTGTTTAATTGTTATTATTCAATTATCATTATTTTGATAATGATCACCACCTACTTTTCTCTTATATGATCGGGAAGCTGGAACCGTCCGATAACTTGGAACTTTTATTTATTGTCTAATGTGCTTTCATTAAAAATATTTTTTTTCCCACTTAAATTAATTTAGGGCTTAAAATGGAATATATCAAATGTATCAGAAGGAAGTCTAGGGACATTTTACATACATTTTAGCCTCTTTCACGAATTCTTCGAGGGTTTCTCCATTAATTATTCATATTCCTCTCTGACTTGAGAGTGTATTTTTCCATAGAATTTCTGTTTGCTCTCCTCTTCTTCAAATTTTTGGTCATTGTTTTATTTTAGCGAAAAGTGAAGTGGGGAAAAGGATCATAATACCACATTTTTATATCATTATTCCTCTTCCATTTATTTGAAAGATTCGTCATATATGCTTCGGTACAGTTTTCTATTAATTATAGTAATGAAATTATTAAATCTTATTTCTAATTGTTTTTTTAACTCAGTTTTCGACTGCCAAACTTTACTAAGTCAGATTATTAATGGAGAAAATGTTTTAAAATAATTTACTGTTCAACTTTTAATAGTGTATATAGTTTCTTATGTTCTGAATCATCTGACAGCTTTTTAATTTACTAGCTATTGGCTTTATTTTATAACTTGAAATTATCACTTTTATGAAGAATAAAATAAATATATATGTTTACAGAGTAAGTTACGAATTATCGGTCTGTTTCACATCTTCGGTCATATAAGAAAAAAAACGATAGGATAATTATTTTATATTTTGATTTTAATTGGTATACATGATACCTGCAGGTATCATGTATACCAATTAAAATCAAATCATTATTTATTTTTCGATTTCATCTTATATGACCGAAGATGTGAAACCGACCGATAATTCGTAACTATATTTGTGCTTATATGTTCACTTTTATGGAGAATACAATAAATGTATGCAAACACAAATAGCTCACCGTCTCAATTCCTTGTTGCAGGCCTACATGGTAATCAAAGGACAGGACAAATGTGTTGACAGTACCAATGCATGCAAGGCAAACCCCTCGAAACTGCACAGTAAGAGCAAGTACGGGAGTAGTGCTTACAACTACCACCAGAGTACGTCAGTGACGTCAACTCTGACGCCCAGTGACGCTGACTTACAGGTTAGAAAATATGATGTGAATAGGAATTTATTTTATTAATTTATTTCAAAAAAAGTTAATTGCTTTCGGATATTAAAATAGGTACATAAAATTGAATTAAAACACGATATGGAATACTAAAAGTAATGGATTCTTTTTTTCTTATTTGATCGTAAATGTAGAACAGTCCAATAACTCGGAACTTACTTACCACTTCTAAATAAATTAATGACATTGGTATATAAATATAAGTAATACAATTTGAAATGAATATTGCAAATTATCTAAATTACTGAAAATGAAATGAAAATATATTCTCCTGTTTCGAGTTTTAGTTTATTTTGATATAAAATACTATAAATAATTATAGTATAAAAAGCACCCATTTTCTGTTGCTCTTTGTACTCTCAAATTAATGTGAAATATATAAATAAATAAAATTTATTGCAATTTCATAAATTTATTATATAAATTAATTGAAAATAAATATTTATAACATATAGCTAATGTTTTATTAGCTATATTGACAACATAAAACTAATAAAACATTAACATAAAACTAATAAAATATTAACATATAGCTAATAAAACATTGAAAACATTTAGCTAAGTAACAATAAATCAAATGCAATTACAGTGAAGTCAACATACAGACCTAAAATCAAAACTGTTTGAAAATGTACATACTTACTTTAAAATATATGCCCATTTTTACTACCGTCTTGTTTACCAAATTCTTGTATATTCAGTTTGTTTGATCCATTTATGTTCTATAAGTATTGTCTATCAAAATTAATCCAAAAAGAAGGGATAAAAATATTAAGAAATGAAAGTAAATTAAATCAATTATTACACTTCAGTTAAAAATAATGATAGATAAATAAGTTTTTTTTACTTCTAGGAATAATTCAATTTACATTTTTTATTAGGAATATATCTACAAATTCGATATTAAATCTTTAAATCCTATATGTATCGCTTAATCAAATAATGCAATTAGTTTAAATTAGGAACTAACTAAAATGAGTTGCAGTTGAAACTATTTTTCCTTCTCTCAGAAAAAAGATTCGATGCCAGTTAAAGTTCAGAAAACTTAGAGTGCTCCAACTTCATCATTGGAGGAAAGTTTTACTGAGATGTTTTATCTCTGCCTTACTTGGCTTTTATTAGTTTTATTAGCTTTCAGCAGAGGAATAACATATATAAATAGTATTAGAGAGAAATTGGTAATCTATAGAGGGAATAATGAGAAATAAAATATATACTTTTAGGAATATTATGTTAAATGATGGAAACATAGTTTTTATATACATATCACTCTCAGAAACTTTATATTTTTTCTCTATAAATATATTAACTGTACATACTTTGATAGATATAAGGAATATGGAGAATATTGTCCAAGTACATTATGATAATAAAAAAAAATTCATTTAGTATATACGTATTTAAATAATATGCCTTCAAATATTACAATAGAAATTCCTCCTATCTATTTATAATCAGTACTCAAATAATAATAAAACTGATACTGAGCTTCAATGGACTCTAGCAGAAAAAAATCATTTTTTATTTCTGATGTTCTCATTAGTGAAGTCTATGAAATATTAATAAGTTTTTAATGTGAGGAATTGACAGATATAATGATAGAATAGATATAAAGATGGATTAATGATGGATATTATGACAGATATAGTGATAGATATAATGACAGATATAATGCTAGATAAAATGATTTATATACGGATAAAATTAATGACAGTACTAGGACAAAATACCTAACGGACAAAATACCTAACGGACAAATTACCTAACGGACAAAATACCTAACGGACAAAATACCTAACGGACAAAGTGCATAATGGACAAAATACCTAACGGACAAAATACCTAACGGACAAAGTGCATAATGGACAAAAGGTTTAACGGAAAAATGCCTAAAGCACAAAACATATGTATATAAAATAGTAGGATAATGATGTGAAAGAAAGTTGGAAAGAGAATAAAATAATAAATTCCAAATGATTATATCTATCTAATAAAATATACATTATTTAAAAAATATAAGATGATTATATCTATCTAATAAAATACACATCATTTAAAAATATAAGATGATTATAGCTATCTAATAAAATACACATCATTTAAAAATATAAGATGATTATAGCTATCTAATAAAATAGGCCTTATTTAAAATAAAATAAGATGGTTATTGCTATCTAATCAAATAAACAATATTTAAAAAATAAAAATAGAAGAAGATGATTATAGATATCTGAATAAATAAAATCAATGCATAAAAAGGCAAAAAATATAGGGAAATGATTATACATTATTTTGTTATTTAATAAACCCTCATCGAGACAAAGCTTTTTGTTCCCAATTAGTCTCACTTGTTAGAAGTTAGAAATATTTGTCCACTATTCACATACTAGAAATAAGAGTACGAAGCATTTTAGATTACGTTAGTTATTTTGTTCGTTAGGTATTTTGTCCGTTACGTATTCTGTCCTTTAGGCCTTTTGTCGTTAGGCTTTTTGTCGTTAGATATTTTGCCCGTAGGCAGGCATTTAGTCCGTAGACATTTTGTCCGTTAAGCATTTTGTACATTAGGCCTTTTGTCGTTAAACATTTGTATGTTAGGTATTTTGTCCGAGAGGCTTTTTGTCCGTTAGGCTTTTTGTCCATTAAGCGTTTGTCCGTTAGGCTTCTGGTCCGTTAGGCATTTTATCCATTATGAATTTTGTCCGTTAGGCCTTTTTTCCGTTAGCATTTAGTCCGTAGGCATTTAGTCCGCTAGGCCTTTTGTCCGTTATTCCTTTTGTCCATTAGGCATTCTGTCAGCTCATTATTAAGTGTTTTATATTTATGATAAGCTATTCATTTATAGTCGTATTTAGAGGATCTTTTTCTTTCGGATTGCAATGGCCAATAAAATAAATACATACAGTCGGTGATTATTACTTGCCGACTGTGAAAAAATGTAAAATTAGTGATTGATGGGAATAGCATAATTGATTAGCTGGGTATACCGTAAAGAAAAACTGATCTATAAATACATTTGTATTCCCTGTAGATACATTCTAAATTTCACACTAGTTACCTATGGTTCTTTCTGCAGAAACTCCCTGAAGTGATAAATCGAGATCAGTTATCGAAAGCACTAAGAAGATCTCAAAGAACATTAGAACAATTCTTCCAAATTGGCTTCAGAGTATCGATATCCTTTGCAGTAACTCTCTTGTTTTTCTGTTATCGTCTAGTTTCTCTAGTGTAACTATACCTGACACAGGCAGACTTTTTCTTGTTTATTTGCTAATTTAGGAGAATGTCGAGCCTGACAAAAATGCCAGAATATCTTCTATTTACATTGGCAATGGGACGATCAAATTGGCCGTTGGTGTTGTTTAGAAATGTTAATATAAATATTTTGTTTGATACTTTGATGATTTTCTAGTTTTGATATTATAGTAAATATATTCTGGTAAATATTTGAACAAACAAATTAAAGGAGATTTTATTATATTTTTCAGCAATTGATAAGAAATTGTACTAAAACAGTGTCAAATTAAAGAGAAGTTAACCATTACATACAAAAGCTACATAACGAATTATATCATTTTTTTAAATGTAAAAAATAGTGCTTACAATTCATAAACGTATCCATTTAGTATCAAATTAATCTGTGATTTCCTATTCACGTCAGCTACATTTTCAATTGGTTCAATAATAATTCTAATATGCAATTTCATATCTCCCTTTAGGCCGAATTCAAACGACTATTTCTTCATTTGGAGTCTCTGAAGGAGAAGAATATTCGCCTGAACAATCACTCCATGGTTTCGAGGATTTCGGCCATGCAAGCCGCCGCTTCTCACACGAATCTTATCGATAGATCCGTTGAAATCTCACAGAACAGTGCACTAATATCGTGGAACGGTAACTCTACCACAAACAACTTGAAACACACTTACAAGAACTTCCAGCCTGAGGAACAAAATCTTCAGCCTTCTAATGACATCAATCAATTGAATGATGTTGGATGGAAGCTTAAAGATGGCGATGTAGATGACACAAATGTTAATGCAATGCAATTGTACCAACTGAAACCCTCGAGCCAACCTATGACGGAGGATTCAGACTACGAGCAATCCGAAAGCCATCATCTGGATGATGATTTTCTACCTCTTTGTTTTAGATCTGCGAATCCTTCGAATGTTATGAGACGTCATTATAGCGTCCGGGAAGAATCGGGCAGGAGTAAGCAGTTCAAACCAGTTATTCGATGCAAGAGTTCCACAGACAAGTCTTTGAGTGATGGTATCGTCATGAGGCCCTTAATAGCGAGCATTTGTCCAAATCTTCAGGAGAATCTCCTCTTCTCACCGAATGCTCCAATCGCTGATGAATTCAACGGTAGTAACGGCAATTCATCAACTGAATTCTTCTTGGATAACCAGAATTCTTTTAGAGATGTCACAATACAGACGTCGCGTCAAACGATATGCGGGATTGAGAACAGCACGCAGACGTCTAACGTCGAAAGGTTTTTCTCGAGTGGTCTACTAGGTGACAACATAAGTAGAAGACTGAGTTTGTGTGATGATAAAAGAAAGCTATCTGATGTAAGTGATATAACTCTTCCTGTATTTAGAAGTTACATTTCTCTAATGGAGAACAATTCGAATGAAACAAGCACAAATAATTTAACCATCCCTTACAATGAAGGCACCAACACAAGTTTGAACAATATAGCTAACAATAATTACGAATATTTAGGCTCTATGTTACCACAACAGAGAATTACTCAAGAAATACCTTCCAGTGATAGCACAAGAAATCTAATTCTGCAAACAATATCTTCCCGTAAGAAGAAATCGGAAGAAATGACAGTATAGCATAGAGACAATCTTAGCAATATATTACATCGATATGTTCAAACAATAGAACACTACGATTCCTATGAATACTTAAATATGGATGAAACCCTTATTTAGTTAATTGTATTACAAATGAATAACAACTATTCAAGAATTTTGAAAGATAACCATATTTCTTGATTTAAATACATCTTTTTATTGTTTAATAAACAATTTTATTTCGTTAATCATAAGTTTGAATTTTACCATATGTAGAATGAGTGTTGAATTCTTATAGTATTTTATACTGTTTCTGATCAATTAACTTGAGTTATTTGTAACTGTGCCTTTCTATTTTGTATAATAAACTGTATAGATTTTAATTAAATTTAATGAATAATTTACCTCTTAAATAATTTAATAAATATAGAAAGATAATAACTAAGAACTGCACAACGTATATTGATGAAATATTTAATTTATAAAAATACGAGAATAAAATAATTAATGTCAAATGTTAATAATAATGAATTCAGATATATTTATTTATATACTATTTTAGGGGAAACATAAATAGTCATTGACAAATAGTTACTAAATTATCTATAAAGAATTATTAGTATCTCAATTAAAATTTGTTGTTTTTAGTTTTTAACGAGCTATATATTTATAATAAAAAATGATCCATGTAAGAAAGACCTGTGAAATCGTATATTTTTTTATTCGAAAGTGTGGAATCGTTGGATGACTCGAAACATAGTTGATAAAATAAATATCTTTCAGCTCTATTTTATTCTGATCCATTTACTTATTTTTTGAAATAATGTTTTCAAATTTAATTAAGTTTTGGATATCTATTTTAAAAATAAAAGTTAGGATTGCATAAAAATCATTTACAGTAAAATACCGATTTCACAAGAACTGTTATAGCAGCCTCCCTGGCAGTATTTTAGAGAGTATTTAGGTGGTATTTCTTTGAGTGTTTTCGAGTATTTCATAAGGAGCAACTGTATCTGAGCCCTACAGTTCCTTCTGAAGAAATACTATAGACTATAGTGATATAGCTAGTGAATAAGGATATAATATGTAGCTATACGCCAAATAATATTATAGAACCCTGTGATGAAAAGTTTCTCTATATGATTTATGTATTATAAAATATAAAGTTATATTCATTATATGAACTTCTTCCGTTTTATTGCTCCTTTCAGTATTTCATATATTAAATTCTCATTTATTTATTATTTAAAAATAATAGTGATAGTTAAACTTGCTATCAATAATAAATATATCTATTTATTATCCTATTTTGTAATTTTGGTGGGAAAAAAAGAAATGGCTGAAGAGAAAATAAAATTGTTGTTTAAAAAGTATTGGAAAAATATAAATTCTGAAACCGTTAGAGCAAATTGGGCTGAAACATTCTTGGTTCTGGAGAGACAAAATGACAAACCAATGACCCCATTTGTCATAAATTCGAGGCCATTTACGCAATATTTAACCCTCTATCATTCTTGTGATCATATTTGGTCACTGAATATGAAAACAGCTTAATAATACTAAATACTAATAAAAATGAATAATAATGGAATGGAATTTTATTTCAGAAACACGACAATATATACTGTCAGATATTCATATTTGGTGAGATAATCCTATTTAAATGGAACATGTAAGCTGGAACTGAATAATTGTATCGATGTTCTCCGAATTAGGGTAAAAGAATCGAAGGAAAACCACAAAAGTGAACACCTTCTCCTACCCTCTTCTCCCAAGAGATGTGAGTGAGGGGAATCCTATCGGCAATACAGCGAGAAAAAATGCAACAACTTGGAATTAATTATGTTTGTAGGTGAAATAGTTGGTGAAATGTTTTTCAGAGAAAAATTCTTGAAAAGAAGTTGGAAAACTGTTGTAATGAAATAGTTGTTGTAGATACATGGGATGATAAAAAGGATGACTTAATAATCTAAAACATTAAAATCTTATTATATATACATACTGTTCGGTCGAAATTATATTGAAAAAGTCTATCAAATCTAATTACTCCAATGCCAATTTCGATTAAAAAAATTTCACTTTGAAAGTTTTCGAATTATTTAGTAAATAGGTACACAGAATATAAAAATCTACGGTAATTTAGCTTCAACTTTAATGATATATGACTCTTTCAATTTCATTTATATGTAATAATGAGGCAGGTAAAAGCTAGCTACTTTTCACGTGTCATCATAAACTCTTTAAATAGAACCACCCCTCACTCCACCCTACCTTCATCCCCCCCCTATCTACCCTCTCCCTCTTCCACCAAGTTGGCTGTTGATATCAGCCGATAGGAACTATGAAAGCTACATCGACATCGTTTTAAATTGGGTAGCGTTATCTTCACATGTTCGTCAGGGAAAATAATCGCGATGCGATCTATTTACTTTGTGAAATGAAAGGAGAAAGAAAGGAAAGGATGCGATCTGTTTACTTTGTGGAATGAAAGGAGAAAGAAAGGAAAGGATGCAATCTATTTACTTTGTGAAATGAAAGGAGGAAGAAAGGAAAGGATGCGATCTATTTACTTTGTGAAATAAGAGGAGAAAGAAAGGAAGGGATGCGATCTATTTACTTTGTGAAATGAAAGGAGAAAGAAAGGAAAGGATGCGATTTATTTACTTTGTAGAATGAAAGGAGAAAGAAAGGAAGGGATGCGATCTATTTACTTTGTGAAATGAAAGGAGAAAGAAAGGAAAGGGTGCGATCTATTTACTTTGTGAAATGAAAGGAGAAAGAAAGGAAAGGATGCGATCTATTTACTTTGTGAAATGAAAGGAGAAAGAAAGGAAGGGATGCGATCTATTTACTTTGTGAAATGAAAGGAGAAAGAAAGGAAAGGATGCGATTTATTTACTTTGTAGAATGAAAGGAGAAAGAAAGGAAAGGATGCGATTTATTTACTTTGTGAAATGAAAGGAGAAAGAAAGGAAATGATGCGATTTATTTACTTTGTAGAATGAAAGGAGAAAGAAAGGAAATGATGCGATTTATTTACTTTGTAGAATGAAAGGAGAAAGAAAGGAAAGGATGCGATTTATTTACTTTGTAGAATGAAAGGAGAAAGAAAGGAAATGATGCGATTTATTTACTTTGTAGAATGAAAGGAGAAAGAAAGGAAATGATGCGATTTATTTACTTTGTGAAATGAAAGGAGAAAGAAAGGAAAGGATGCGATTTATTTACTTTGTAGAATGAAAGGAGAAAGAAAGGAAATGATGCGATTTATTTACTTTGTAGAATGAAAGGAGAAAGAAAGGAAAGGATGCCATTTATTTACTTTGTGAAATGAAAGGAGAAAGAAAGGAAATGATGCGATTTATTTACTTTGTAGAATGAAAGGAGAAAGAAAGGAAGGGATGCGATTTATTTACTTTGTGAAATGAAAGGAGAAAGAAAGGAAATGATGCTATCTATTTCCTTTGTAGAATGAAAGGAGAAAGAAAGGAAATGGTGCGATTTATTTACTTTGTGAAATGAAAGGAGAAAGAAAGGAAAGGATGCGATTTATTTACTTTGTAGAATGAAAGGAGAAAGAAAGGAAATGATGCGATCTATTTACTTTGTGAAATGAAAGGAGAAAGAAAGGAAAGGATGCGATTTATTTACTTTGTAGAATGAAAGGAGAAAGAAAGGAAATGATGCGATTTATTTACTTTGTGAAATGAAAGGAGAAAGAAAGGAAATGATGCGATTTATTTACTTTGTAGAATGAAAGGAGAAAGAAAGGAAAGGATGCGATTTATTTACTTTGTAGAATGAAAGGAGAAAGAAAGGAAAGGATGCCATTTATTTACTTTGTGAAATGAAAGGAGAAAGAAAGGAAAGGATGCGATCTATTTACTTTGTAGAATGAAAGGAGAAAGAAAGGAAATGATGCGATTTATTTACTTTGTGAAATGAAAGGAGAAAGAAAGGAAAGGATGCGATCTATTTACTTTGTAGAATGAAAGGAGAAAGAAAGGAAAGGATGCGATTTATTTACTTTGTAGAATGAAAGGAGAAAGAAAGGAAAGGATGCGATTTATTTACTTTGTAGAATGAAAGGAGAAAGAAAGGAAAGGATGCGATTTATTTACTTTGTAGAATGAAAGAAGAAAGAAAGGAAAGGATGCGATCTATTTCCTTTGTGAAATGAAAGGAGAAAGAAAGGAAAGGATGCTATCTATTTACTTTGTAGAATGAAAGGAGAAAGAAAGGAAAGGATGCGATCTATTTACTTTGTAGAATGAAAGGAGAAAGAAAGGAAAGGATGCGATTTATTTACTTTGTAGAATGAAAGGAGAAAGAAAGGAAAGGATGCGATCTATTTACTTTGTGAAATGAAAGGAGAAAGAAAGGAAAGGATGCGATCTATTTACTTTGTGAAATGAAAGGAGAAAGAAAGGAAATGATGCGATCTATTTCCTTTGTGAAATGAAAGGAGAAAGAAAGGAAAAGATGCGATCTATTTACTCTGTGAAATGAAAGGAGAAAGAAAGGAAAGGATGCGATCTATTTACTTTGTAGAATGAAAGGAGAAAGAAAGGAAAGGGAATTACATTTTGAAAGGAGGAAGGAAATAGAAAACTGTTGTAGTTAGTAGGAAACAATCGGATTTAAATGCCAGATTTTTATTCAGAGTTCAAAATAAATATTAATTCAGTCAACTAAGTGTAAAATGACTCAATTATTGAAGAAGATAATGAAAAACTTTATAAGATGAATAAAAAAACTTTTTTATCATTCATTTTGTATCCTCAATAAAATAACATAATTAACTCCTTATTCCTCCAAGGCCCCACCATAACTTTCTACTAGTCTAATTAACTCACATGTTCATGAATGTTCAGAAAGTGAGAGGCGTATTTGTCTGTTGCCACTCCTTTTCTGGAGTCATACTCTCTTAATGATGTCTTACATCTCTGGAGATCACTAGGGACATGCTCTCCTCTAAGACAGACACATTTTCATTTAATTGGTTACCTAATTAGGTTACTGACACTCATGACTTCCATTCTATCTTGCAGCACCCTAACATTTTCAATGGGTAACATTCTCGGGGTAATCAAGATGTGATCTCAATTGGGGCAGTTTGTGCTTTTACTTCATTTATACATTAACTCTTTATATTCAATCTTTTGGAGCTTGTCTCCTATTGAATGTGACAGATGCTACGTAACAGAGGATTGTATGGTGTTAAGAATGTGTTCAAAATAGCAGTTAAGACTACCAGTATTTGATTTAAAATAATGCGTTCAAATCTACGGAAGAAACTCCCAGTACTTGGTTTAAATAATGCGTTCAAATCTACGGAAGAGACTCCCAGTATTTTATTTAAAAATGCGTTCAAATCTACGGAAGAGACTCCCAGTATTTGATTTTGAGTAATTTTTTTTTTTTTTTTTTTTTTTTTTTTTTTGTTCAAAAAGACAATATTTTTCCATTAAAAACAAGAAGGATAAAATCTTTACAGAAGAGGAAATTCCTTCAGGAACTACGAGTGAGGGGTTGAGTTCCCTGAAGGGGTGGACCCGACCCTCTAAAACCTCTCCTTCGCGGCTGAGAGGATGCTGAAGTCATTCCCTCTCTGGATCGCAAGAGCCATTCGCTGTTGGAACCAGGCAGACTCCCTTGGATCATTCGTTGTCTCAACAAGGCGTCTACCTATGGACTTCATGATTAAGGAGGTCGTTCTACCGTACGCTCCTGTGGTCTCTATAGCAATTGGCTCAAATATGTATGCATCTCCAAGGGCGGAGTATTTCTGACGTTTACGGTTCTCCGCAGCCCCGGCAGCTGATCCGGCCTCAACTGCGGAATCATTGAGGTGTGTCTCGGCAAATGTGTCGACACACGTGCAATCCCAAATCAGACTCTTTCCATTCATGTAAGGAAACACAGTAATACCATCTGGGCGTTTACCATCACCTCTGTCAAGTCCAGGAGGCTCAAGTACTGAAGGGAGTCCTGCTCTCTGCAAAGCCCGTTTTACCACATCATTCATTGCTGCATGTCTTGGGTGACGCCCAGAACTGTACCTACAAGACAGGCCATGCAGTCCTCTGACATCCATCCCACTGCCACAGCGGCAAGAATGAAGCTCACAAACTCTGGCACCAACTCTGAGAGCAATGGCTACCTTCAGGACCTCTGGATCGAGCTGTGTACCCAATGACGGTATGGGAATCGCGTTCAACCACACTCCAGTTTCTTTAAGAGATGCAGATAATAGTCGTGCCCTTGCCACCTGATCAGCTCTAGCCAACAGACTCTCCATTAATGAATGAGCCCGTGGTGTATCCCATTCTTTTTGACTGGACTCATGGACTGGTACTGGGAGACCAGCCTGTAAACCCTGCCTCCATGTCCCAACTGCATCCGTAAGCTCTCCGGTATCGAGTACATTAATATTAGAAAGAATAGTTTCAACCAAATCACTCACAGAATACATTGAAGACACAAAAGCAGGCAAGGCAATATCTCCAGCTCTCCTACAACCTAGTCCACCAAGGCCAACCGGTAAAGTTGCCTGAACCCAAGAATCAGCTGACATCTCTACATTGGTCACACTGGCAACGGCAGATCTAAGTGATTCATCAAAGCAGCTAAGTTCGACTACGTGCTTGTAAGCTGGAGAAGCCCGCAGAACATATTGTAGCTTCGGAATGGAGAAAACATTTCTCAACAAAAAAAGGCTTGATGGTTATCCACCACCCGCAATCGAGAGACCATGAGATCCAGATCTTCTTTCATCCTTAAAATCTCCTCGGGGATACCCAAGTCACTTAAAGGCGCACCCAACAAGGAGCAATTGTCCTTATGAACCACTCTGACATTTGGAAGCACTGCCCGGAACAACAATTCTGTTTCACCAGGGGCAGTATCATCGAGAATGGTCAGCTCACATTTCGCGCTATTAACTTCAAGTCCGATGGCACTCAACCCATCTATCAAGGTTTTTACATCCTCCAAAACTCTCCCCGGTGTATCTCCCAGGGCTGCGTCGTCCAGATACCATACATTGAACTCTGACTCAACCCTGCGAGCCACCTCGTCAATTCCAAGAGCAAACATAGCCGTTCAAATCTTGTGCCGTCTGTTTTTTTTATTGAATGTCTAACTTTTCCTAAGAGTTATTTATTTATGTTTCTTCTTTAATCAATCTCCTAGCTTTTTTAAATTATTAGGTTCAAGAATAAATGATAACTCCGTCAACACAAATTAGTCTATTTCACAACAACACAAGTTACAGACAATAGGACACACTCTCAGAAAAACTTGAGACTAAATAACAAAGTAGGAGTGACATGCGGATTCTTTTCTATTCTATAGTTTCTATTATTCTCAGTGCCAATCTATAGGCCTGGATAGAAATAGTTAATTATTCAATAGCATCAATAACATTCATGGCCTAATTGTACTCCGAGTAGATGATTTAACCATCTGTTAGCCTATTGTCCTATCTCTAAAGAGTTTAACACAAATAGCATTTCCAATAAAATAAATGATCTCAATAATTTAAGCTACTTTTCTGACAT
The DNA here is from genome assembly GCA_947561585.1 of Caprella mutica. Classification (NCBI taxonomy): domain Eukaryota; kingdom Metazoa; phylum Arthropoda; class Malacostraca; order Amphipoda; family Caprellidae; genus Caprella; species Caprella mutica. The sequence continues at coordinate 28,606 of CANNZV010003568.1, forward strand.
TTCTATATATTGGTTTATAGTTATTTAAATAGCTTTCTTTAACAATAGTAAGTTCCATTTATTTAGAAGCAAGCAGATACAAACTCAGACCTCAAAAGATGTTCAACTAAATCTGTAACAAATACACAGTAAAGACTCCCAGTATTTCATTTAAATTTATGTGTTTAATCTTAGTTAAGTTCTCCCACTATTTGATTTAAAATAATTTGTCTAAATCTACGGTATATAATTCCATTTATATTTGCATATTAAGATGTTTTTAAAACTCGGTGTTGAAGGTTTTTTCAGGTTTCAAGCTTTCGAATAGAAAGATTTCTATTCATCATCAGGAGAAGGGTGGAAAACCTGGACCTGACAATGAATTTTATGACCAGTATGTAAAATGTAGCACTCAGTGTCAAAAGAGCCCTGAGTTAGACCAACTTTCTAATGCACAGATGTTATAAGAATTTATTAAAGTGTAGTATAGAGATTGTAATACGTATTTTGGTACAGAGTCACGAAGTTTACAAATAAAATAAAAATTACGTGGGTCGAGAACATGTTATTTGAAGTTTAAATTTCAAACGCTCTGTTTCTATGAATAACACTATTTACAATCTTAACATTCATGGCAAACCTAAGCTGCCCTCAACAAAAATTAAGAATATATTTAGTTTTTGAAACAGTAACCATTATTCTATTACACCTAAACCATTAACTGACGCAAAGAATTTTATCATTTTATCAATCAAGAAATATATTTAGATTGATTTTAAATTGTCCTCATCAAATAAAAAAAATCTAAGAAATCGGTACAACTATGAACAAAAGAGGTCCCAGGTTGCTGCCCTGATGGACAAAATGATTGCCATCTGATGGGAAGATAGGACTTGAACCTGTTATTTGTGACTGCCTGACCTCAAAATAAAAGGACTTCCCTAACAAGATTTCATGGTTCACCGAATCTTTGGACTTTTAGAAATTTAATTTTATTAAAAAAAAAATATCATCATTATCAGGTCGATCATAAATTACTCCAGTATGTGTCAAGATGGCTTGACTAGTACAATGCTCATATCTAAATCAAAATTGGTTATCAATAAGTAGGTACATTGTGAAATGGGAACATAGTTGCCTATGTGTATGTTTTCAATAACCTTAGGAACAAAAAAAAAATCAAATAGGAACGCAGAAACAAATATTATTGATATGTGTTTTTGTATTGATTATCTTGTTTTTCAAATGTTATAAGATTTGACCATATCTTGATATAATAATTTGTGTTGGTTTCCTTCTTTGAAATCGTATTAAATTTATGAATTATTGCCAAATATTGTTTGCCATAAAGAAAAAAAAGAATGGTCACTCTTTATGTTATTCCCCGCACTCTACGTTTGATGAATACTATTAAATTAGACCAAAGATACATATGTGTCTTAGTGAATAATGTGAATACATTCGCAAACATGCATGTAGATAAATATCGTTATGTATATAGAAAGATTAAGAGTATATGAGTGTCCAAATAGTACCAAATTCAAACCAGTGAAAGAAGCCCTTGTTTGAGTGTTATACTCTAATGAGTATATAAAAAGGACGGTTTTTCCTCTGCAAAACAGATAGAGTTATTCCTACTATACAAAAGTAAGTAAATCCAAAGCTTTAGAGTCATTTAGGAAATGAGGAGGCACAAATGTACTAAAATATAATAACCTAAGTAAGTAATTAGAAGGAAAATATTTCATATCAGACCAAAAACCAATAGAGTAAGAGATCTTTTTTGTATTCATTACTTTTGATTTTAGAGAGGGTTTCCCAAGCAACAATGACACATTGTGCCAACATGGGCACTAGATGGTTAGGTGGGGAAGAGATGGCAGATTAAAAAGTAGCCTAGAAATTACATGGGGATAATGTGGTTTTCCATTCTCATGGAATGTTACCTTGGGAGAAGGTTGGTTCAATGTGGCGAATCCATCCCATTGAATTGTCATATTGGCCCAATCTGATTGCGATATAGCGTATGGCTAAAACTTGATTAGCATTGGCAACATCTTGGGCCAAGATAGTTTCAACTTAACAGTCCATGCTGTCACCATGTTGACCCATTTTGCAAATAACCACACAGTACCAATACGATTTGTTAACCTAGTGCACACATGGTCCCCATTAACTAGTGTTGCTTGGGTTAACGCCTGCTTCGGAACCAAAGGCCATATTACTGACGTTAAAAGGAAATTAAAAATAAATGGGATTCGAAGAAGCAGTCAGAATGGAAAGTGGCTCCATGAACAAAGTCACTTACCACCGTCGTGATTATACATTAGTATGATGATGATTTGCAATTCCCAATATTATCATAATAGTTAGCTGTTATTTTAGTCAGTTCTCAAGCCAGTGAAGAATATATGAAGAGACACGAAAATTTAATTATATATCTATATAATTAAAGGAAATCGTTTCTCCCTTATCAATAAATGTAGGTAATCAAAAAAAAAAATAGTCTTAACTCAATGAATTCTCTGAACATTTAAGAAAGGTTATTCAGGCGAAAAGTTATAGGACATAGATCCCATTAATCAAATTTTATTCTTGAACCTAAGTTTTATAACCTAAGCGTCCAATCAAACCATTACCAATCCAAGGAGTTAGGGTTACCCTGACAAAGACAGTTACTTTCAGCACCCCAGTCATTCAGATGTCCATCATACAAGATGTAGAATCTTTCAGTCACATATTGTGAGATAACAGGGAGGCTTGGATTCACAGCTGTTCCATCCATCCATTTAGAGATGGTTTCGCCATTTTTCTCATGTTTGGACAATCCAGTGTAGAGGTAGTAAGATGGGTCTGTGAATATGTGAAACACAAGTTAAAATGAAAAGTAAATATATGCTCTCATTCAAATTATCCACAGAATACGTTTCAATGTAAAGAGAGATTTACTCGTCGTTTAATAATCAGTTTCTAGAATCTAGGTTCACATATTTTCATATGTAAACAACTGAAATGATCGTGCTTTTACCATTAGCAATATAATTTTTCCTTTTTTATAGAATTTTTCATTAGGATGTTCAAAAAATGTTAAAAATGAACTAACATGAATTAACAGTTAACACATTCTGCGAAACCTAGTGTCTTGAGATCCACGACAACTAAAGGCGTTTCAGGTTATCTCACTTAATTATGGTTCTTGTAAGACGAAATTTAAGTACATGATAAAACATTATTCAATTATAATAGTATCTCTAATTAAAATTTATTAATTTCATCTTATTTTGTAGGAGGAAAAATTGTAAATTACGTAGGTGAAGATTTAATTACAGAATTGTTAATTGTCCGTAAGATGTGTTTGCAACTATACATACCTACCACGTTTAATTCTTATGAAAACATTTTATAGGAATCCTATATCATTCTCAATTCAAGGTTTAGTTGTATTGTTCTTCATACTAATATAACTCAATGATGATCGAATTAAAATGAGAGATAAGAAAGAAACTAGTCTCTAAAGTTTAGCGTAATGCAACGTTAATATTTTTATGTTGAAGCATAAAATCATATACGAAGAACTAACCTGAGAAAGGGTATGGTTCATACTCTTCCGAAAGTGCACTGAGCTGATCAGGTGACCTAACAATGGCCGATCTGTACCCTGGAATACGTCTGCAAGCAAAAATGCAATGTTCTCCGTCCAATTTGGGACTGCGTTTGAAATCGGCGTGGTAGAAGAGTCCATCTTGCTCCAACTTGCGTGGAGTGTACTTCACTGAAAAATGGACAACATAATTATTTGCTGATTGGGAGTTATTTAAATAATAGGAATCTGCTCGGCTATATGTAAGCTAAACTGTTTTTAAAAGCTAGATTTACACTGGAACAAAAGAAAGAGACAACTGGAAATGCATATTTCAAAAAACAGCACAACATTTACAAATTTGCAAACACAATTTTGTGATTGTACTTGATTGGCTTTGCTATGATATTCTCAAACGAAAAGAATGTCAAAAAACTGTTAACTTGGTATATGCGATTCTTATGCGTATTATGATCATTCACTAGGGGGTCCAATGTAACAGTGAAGATTATCATTCACTATAGGTATCATATGAGTGAAGAGGTTGGTAAATAGCTTGGAGTTAGTTGCAGTTAAATAATAATTTTATTATTCAAATAGAGCAATACCACTCTATTCAATACAATATCTCTCCTAATCTATGTTGTTAATGAAAAGCATGGAAAGGTAATTCTCGATTGGTCTTCTGGGATGGGACGGCATGAATAGAGATGGTTGGTACACCAAACCTTTTTATTACAGCTGCTTACTTGGCATTTTAGTCCAACATTTGTGTATCTCATCCACAGGTACCTCGTAGTACTCTGGTTCGACCTCTTTTTCGGACAATCCATAGCCCCCTTCCACAGCACAGACCAGAGCGCATTTGTCAGTCGTATCACAAATATTACCGGCCTTAACTGCTGAAACTGGCAGAGTGACGGTAAAGGACACCAGCGTCTGTGGAAGAAGAACTTCTTTCCAAGCCACCGATTGAATGACCGCAGCGACTGTTCCAGTCAGCAAGTAGAGCAATAAATACAACTTCATTTTTCTTCTGTACTTTAATCTATCAAGGGTAACAAATTATTCGAATTTTGGTTCTAAGTTATATAGAATAAGTATAATCTGTTATTTAGATGTCTTTTAATTATCATAGAAGAGTTAGGAAATATGAAATAGAGTAGAAAACTGTTTTCAATCACCGAGTTAGCTCAGGTAAAATGAATGACAAATATGTATTTCTCATATCTTTAAGCTGTAATAAGTACCAAAATAATGCTTAATATATAGGAAGTTATTGGTTAATTGACATAGAAATTCAAATTGGTCGGAAATGAATCACAATATTTACTCTCCAGTACTGTTAGGAATCAAGTGTCAAGTTTCTAAGAAATCTGAAAAAAAACTGAACAAAGGATAATAGAAAGTATGATTCGACTACCAATTAATGGACCTTTTTTTTGAAGTTAGAACTGAAGTAAAAGTAACCAGATTAAATTTATTGCAAACAAGTGTATTACATGAGCCCCCCCCGCCCTAAGACCCGAACACCCCCCCCCCCCTTTTTCCCCCAAATTCATTTTATATATTACTAGTAAAGTAGAAGTTGTTCAATGCCACGTGTTCCACTGTACACTAATCTTTTAGTCCTGACTAACGTCAAGACTAATTTCGTGACGAAATCAGTAAGTACTTATTTAGATATTTCTTTCTTTTCTTTGAATATATATTTAATTTGAGGTGAAACTAATGAACATATTTCCTTATTGTTATAGAAAAGTCAAACAATAAGAGTAATGTAATCTAGAGCTTCAATAAATTTTATAATATATTGAACATTATTCACTGTTTTACCACCTTTTTAATTAAAAGTGAAGACCTTATGATAATTTACAGAATATATAGGAAAAGAAGTTGGGAATAATATTTAAAATTCTTTAACAATTTAGGAATATGACTATTTACACATCACAAAAATATTATTTTCGCATTATAAGATATAATAATAACATCATAAATAATGCAATAGCGCCATGTAGTAAGAATATTTTAAACGCCCCTCACTTACCAAACTAACGTGCCAAGAGTCGCTAGATAGTAAAAAAGTAATGTACAAAAAATAATAATAATGACTGCATGAACCCAACCAAGTGGTAGTAATTTAAATGCCAGTTATATGCCAATTATTGCTGCAGAAAGAAGTTCATCATTGCATATCTAATTAGGTTTTTTACTTTAGAGTCGATTGATTTTTATATAAACTTGTTGGCGGTATTGAACCCCACAAGTTCAAGATAGTGTTCGTAAGTTCCGAATTATCGGTCAGTACTACATCTTCGGTCATATAAAAAAAAAACAATATAAAAATTATTATTATTACACAGTGCTATCTAATACTTCTGCAAACCCGGGTTTTTCTTATATGACTGAATATGTAGTACTGACCGATAATTCGGAACTTACCCTATATGTTCATCTAACCTTTTATAGTTACAAAACTGGAATGCGCTATTTTATTAATCAAAATCGATTAGTATACAGGGTGGGTGTAAGTTTGGAAGCAATTTTTCAAACATTGATATAATTCTTAAAAAAATAAGTTCCTAAGTAGGTGATAAGGTGTGAACTATAGTAGAGACACTACATTATGACGTGGCAGTGTTATTTTTTACAAAAAATTTAGTCAATTCAAAAATGTCAGACAAAAGAGAAGCCATTATTGCTCTACACCGTGCCGGAAAGTCAGATTCCGTCATTTCAAAGACTCTCTCAATACCGAGATCGACTGTTTGGAAGTGTGTGAAGCGTTTCAATGAGAGAGGAGACTTGACTGATCGTCCAAGAAGTGGTAGACCACGCTCAAAACGCACCAAACAACTGATAAAATGTGCCCGAGAGAAGATCAGGAGGAACCCGAAAAGGTCAACACGATTGTTAGCCTAAACAGCTAATGTGAGTCCCAGAACAATGAGAAGAGTTGTCAAAGAAGACCTAAAGATGTCCTCTTTAACCCTCCAAAAGAGACAGACTCTGTCAGAAGCTGTAAAGAAAAAGAGATTGGAGAGAAGCAAAGCACTTCTGAGAGAATTGAAGTCTGGCACGGCTGGTGAAATTGTTTGGTCTGACGAAAAAAATTTCACAGTGGAAATGGCTTACAACCGGAGGAATGACAGAATAATTGGTAAAAGGGCAAAAGACATCCCATACAACCAAAAAACTGTCCACAGAACCATAAAACCTGCTTCAGTAATGGTCTGGGCCGCCGTTTCAGAAACTTGGAGATCTCCTTTAATTTTTGTGGAACAAAGCGCCAAAATCAATGCTAAATGTTATATTGAGAATATTTTGACGCCAATGTTGGAATCAGCTAAGGATCACTTCGGTAATGACACTCTATGGACATTTCAGCAAGACGGCGCAACTTCACATACTGCAAATGTCACTCAAAACTGGTGCCATGACCATCTTCCACGGTTTTGGTCCAAAGAAATGTGGCCTCCCTGCTCCCCAGATGTTAATCCTATGGACTTTTCGGTATGGTCCATTCTTGAATCAAAGGCCTGTGGTAAATTCCATCGCAGTGTGGATGATTTAAAGCGTTCTCTCCAGAAATCTTGGAAGGAAATTTCACAAGAACAGTTGCGTGCCGCAGTAGGAGGAGTTCGGAGGAGATTTGAGGCTGTTATTAAAAACAAGGTGGGACATTTTGAATAAATTTATGATTTTTGAATTCTTAAAACCCTTATGTAATAATACATAACTGTAAATTATTAAATACATTTTTCGTTGGATTATAATATGCACTTTCATTTGCTTCCAAACTTACGCCCCACCCTGTATTACAATTTATAAACTGTATAATCTGTATTAGTGCACAAACTGTACCATGCATTATTTACATACAAAATCAGTTTGTTCGAAGGAAGAAACAGCAGAACATAAATTTCACACATAAACATATATAATGAGCCAAACTGCCCAACCCCTGACACTGACTAACAGAACCCCTGGGGTTCGAACGTACCCAGGTTAAGAACCACTACAAACATAGAAAAGAAAATATTCTCTGTTAGAAAATGACTTTTGACATGATAAATTAACGTACATGACTGATAACTGAAAATACTGTAAATACAGTGAAACTCCTGAGTTATGAAGTATAGCCTATATAGGTTTCTTTGTAGCTCATGACACTGATAGTTCTTTTCTATGGTTAAAATCTTGACGAAAATTATGTTTTTTGTGGGATAGTTAGGATCACATTTTTCACATTCATCGTTTACTATAATTTAAACATAGAAAATACTTCATTACTCGAGTGCTTCATTACTCAGGAGTTATATTGTACATGATAAATGATAACCATCTAACCGTCTAACCGTCTAACCACCTAACCGTCTAACCGTCTAACCATCTAACCGTCTAACCACCTAACCGTCTAACCGTCTAACCGTCTAACCGTCTAACCATCTAACCGTCTAACCGTCTAACCATCTAACCGTCTAACCGTCTAACCATCTAACCGTCTAACCATCTAACCGTCTAACCGTCTAACCGTCTAACCATCTAACCGTCTAACCGTCTAACCGTCTAACCGTCTAACCGTCTAACCATCTAACCATCTAATCGTCTAACCATCTTACCGTCTAAACACCTAACCGTCTAACCGTCTAACCATCTTACCGTCTAACCATCTAATCGTCTTACCGTCTAACTGTCTAACCGTCTTACCGTCTAACCGTCTAACCATCTTACCGTCTAACCGTCTAACCGTCTAATCGTCTAACCGTCTAACCATCTAACCGTCTAACCATCTAACCGTCTAACCATCTTACCATCTAACTGTCTAACCATCTAACCATCTTACCGTCTAACCGTCTAACCGTCTAACCATCTAACCGTCTAACCATCTTACCATCTAACCGTCTAACCACCTAACTGCCTAACCATCTAACCGTCTAACCATCTAACCGTCTACCCGTCTAACCACCTAACCGTCTAACCGTCTAACCATCTAATCGTCTAACCATCTTACCGTCTAACCGTCTAACCGTCTTACCGTCTTACCATCTAACCGTCTAATCGTCTAACCATCTTACCGTCTAACCGTCTTGCCGTCTAACCGTCTAACCGTCTAACCGTCTAACCGTCTAACCATCTAACCGTCTAACCGTCTAACCGTCTAACCGTCTAACCGTCTAACCGTCTAACCGTCTAACCGTCTAACCGTCTTACCGTCTTACCGTCTAACCGTCTGACCGTCTAGCCATCTAACCATCTAACTGTCCAACTGTCTAACCACCTAACCGTCTAACCGTCTAATCGTCTAACCATCTTACCGTCTAACCGTCTAACAGTCTTACCGTCTAACCGTTTAACCGTCTTACCGTCTAACCGTCTAACTGTCTAACCGTCTAGCCGTCTAACCATCTAACCGTCTTACCGTCTAACCATCTTACCGTCTAACCATCTAACCGTCTAACCACCTAACCGTCTAACCATCTAACCGTCTAACCATCTAACCATATAACCATCTTACCGTCTAACCGTCTTACCGTCTAACCATCTAACCGTCTAACCATCTAACCATCTTACCGTCTAACCGTCTAACTGTCTTACCGTCTAACTGTCTAATCGTCTAACCATCTTATCGTCTAACCGTCTTATCGTCTAACCGTCTTACCATCTTACCGTCTAACCGTCTAACCGTCTTACCGTTTAGCCGTCTAACCGTCTTACCATCTTACCGTCTAACCGTCTAACCGTCTTACCGTCTAACCGTCTTACCGTCTAACCGTCTTACTGTCTAACCGTCTTACCGTCTAACCGTCTAACCGTCTAACCGTCTTACCGTCTAACCATCTAACTGTCTTACCGTCTAACCGTCTAACCATCTAACCGTCTCACCGTCTAACCATCTTACCGTCTAACCATCTAACCGTCTTACCGTCTAACCATCTTACCGTCTAACCATCTAACCGTCTTACCGTCTTACCGTCTAACCGTCTTACCGTCTAACTGAAATAATTTGTAGAGTGGTTTGATAAATAGTTTAGGTTTTTTAGTTTCTCAGGTTCAATCGATAATAGTACTAGGTTTTTAAATCACTGAAACCATTTCTTTCTTTAGTATTTTAATTCAATAATGATGGAACAAGACAACTACTACACTAATGCAGCCTGTAACATAAGGTAATATAAGTATATACATTTCATACAATAAACAACAATTAATAATATAGAATGGTAGAGAGGTCACAAGCAGATGTGAACTCTCCAAAGACTAAACACTTAATGGAGGAGTATGCATTTCGGAGGCTAGATTTAGATTATAAGTATAAACTATTTGAATATTACGAATAGAAGCTATTTATTTAAAAGGGTTAAATTCTATACACTATAACAATAAAAATATTCAACACTAACCATCTAACCAACTAACCGTCTAACCGTCTAACCGTCTAACCGTCTAACCATCTAACCATCTAACCATCTAACCGTCTAACCGTCTTATCGTCTAACCGTCTAACCATCTTACCGTCTATCCACCTAACCATCTTACCGTCTTACCGTCTAACCATCTTACCGTCTAACCATCTAACCGTCTTACCGTCTAACCATCTTACCGTCTAACCATCTAACCGTCTTACCGTCTTACCGTCTAACCGTCTTACCGTCTAACCATCTAACCAACTAACCGTCTAACCGTCTAACCGTCTAACCGTCTAACCATCTAACCATCTAACCGTTTAACCGTTTAACCATCTAACCATCAAACCGTTTAACCGTTTAACCATCTAACCATCTAACCGTCTAACGTGACTACTTATGAACTTTAGACTTTACTTTGTATAATGTACAGCAAACTTTCTTCGTCTGTGACCTCAAGAATGTCAGTCCATTACTCAGACAAATGTTTTTTTTGCATAGCTATTGGCTAAGGAACTTATAACATAGAATAAAAACCTAATAAAATATGAGATAATGACGCTTTGTCGTGATGTATGATCACTAGCCAAATTTAATTAGGTTTTCTCATTAATATTAATATTCATTAAATTAATCTAAAATTAAACGATGATATTGTATTAAATCTAAACTCTATTTAAAATAATAATATTAAAATTAATTCAAATATATATATTTTATCATATATGTATCATTTATATTACAACGCAAACTTCACTAAATAGTTTCTCATTTTTTAATATTAGTTAGTTAAGTATGTCTACTGTGTATTAAAATAATACTCCTAAATTGTCTAAACATTCCTGTATAAACTTATCAAATCATATTCATCAATTCTGTATAATACATCAGTTTCTCATAAATCATTATGAAAAAGAATGTTCTAGAAACAAAAATCCTTTTAGGACAAACAACAATAATAATATTATAAATCCTAAACTAACTAATGTTCAACCTGTTCAATCTACTATTTTGTAAATAATTTCTTTTCTATATATTTAAATATCATTTATTACATCATTTTAGTCCTCGTTACTTGTATTAAGTAGTACATTTTATAAATAGGTAGATGTTAAACCTTAGTTATTGAGAATTCTTGTTTCGTATTTTTTTTTGTGTTTGAAAGATTGAAACTGTTTATTTCTTGGTAGTTACTAGGAATATCTTCTGATGAATGCCTTTTTCTCTTTTCTTTCTGTCTTCTCATCAGTTTCTCTTTCATCTTCTTCTTTCTTCTCGGTAAAATATTTCGTTAAATATGAATCTTATTTGTTAGTATGACAATTATTTTGATAAATTCACTTTCGTATATTTTAATATTTTAAATGGTATAGTTTTTATTTAAAGTTATATAGATTGCCCAAGAAGCTTTCATTTTAAAAAGACATCAAGTGTTCCAGATGTGATTTAGATAAATAAATTGTATAGATCAGATCGAATATCTATCCCTGATCATAATTCTAAAGTATAACATTTATGAATAAAAAATATGAATAGGAACAAGAGGGTACTTATAAACCACATGTCACATAGGATCGAGAGGACACACTTAGGAACAAGAGAACACACTTAGGAACAAGAGAACACACATAAGAACAAGAAAACACACTTAGGAACAAGAGAACACACTTAGGAACAAGAAAACACACTTAGGAACAAGAAAACACACTTAGGAACAAGAAAACACACTTAGGAACAAGAAAACACACTTAGGAACAAGAAAACACACTTAGGAAGAAGAAAACACACTTAGGAACAAGAAAACACACATAGAAACAAGAAAACACACTTAGAAACAAGAAAACACACTTAGGAACAAGAAAACACACTTAGGAACAAGAAAACACACTTAAAAACAAGAAAACACACTTAGGAACAAGAAAACACACTTAGGAACAAGAAAACACACTTAGGAACAAGAAAACACACTTAGGAACAAGAAAACACACTTAGGAACAAGAAAACACACTTAGGAACAAGAAAACACACTTAGGAACAAGAAAACACACTTAGGAACAAGAAAACACACTTAGGAACAAGAAAACACACTTAGGAACAAGAAAACACACTTAGGAACAAGTAAACACACTTAGGAACAAGAAAACACACTTAGGAACAAGTAAACACACTTAGGAACAAGAAAACACACTTAGGAACTAGAAAACACACTTAGGAACAAGTGTGTGATAACAACACACTTCACACCTAGCCACTAAGGGACTCTAGGAATTTGAGGAAACTTTATTTTCAATATATGTATAGGGTATATTGAAAATGAAAAGAAGAGGAAAATACATATTTAATTGAAAATGGGAAATAAATTGTAAGAATAAGAATATTTAAATATTTAATAGATTAATTAATATTAATAAACTTTAAGATATATAGCTTAAATAGAAAGACGGTATCCAGTATACAACTATTGGTCATGAAATTCATTGTCAGGTCCAGGTTTTCCACCCTTCTCCTGATGATGAATAGAAATCTTTCTATTCGAAAGCTTGAAACCTGATAAAACCTTCAACACTGAGTTTAAATAACCTCTGATAATATGGATTTCCCGTTCAGTATCAATCTTTTCAATCAAGTATGAAATTTTTTTCTTCGATTGTCAATGAGAGCCGTGTCCGTCTGTCCTTCCAAGTGTCACACTTTTATTCAGAAACTCAAATTAAAAAGTCGGCCAGTCCATCCGTCACAAATTGGGTTAACCCGTGGATGCATATTGGGATCAAAATGACCCCAACTGAACTTTGAGTTCAAATAACTCTTGTGTAATATATGTTTTTTAAGACATTAATCACTTTAGGTTCTGTTTAATGTCAGTCATTAGAAAACTATAATGCATGATCTTAGCTAATTTAATGATTTTACTATTTATGTATT
>CANNZV010003568.1:41935-114309 GCA_947561585.1 Caprella mutica
ACATAAGGAAGTTGTAATTACCAATTTTTAACTTATTTGCTATGTCACGTACATTTTAAAAACATGTTTAGTTATGTATTGAAACATTGAAAAATCCTTATTGAACTTTAAAAAAGATACAATGAAAATAAGGTCAAAATTAGGATCAAGCTCTTTGTGAGTAACATAGTCACTTGTTTTTAATTTTCTATTGATGTCAGCAATATAGCCTTTGGTTCAAAAGCAAACGTTATGCCCAGCACACTGATTTGTGATTACTAGCTAATTAGTAGGGCTATGCCAATATGCGTTTGTAATCATAGATCCTGAAAATAGTATAGACGAATTGAATTAAAGACTATTGGACCGTTCTGAATCACAACTATATAGTCGTTGATACCATTTCATTTAGTTTCATCTATGATATTCTTGAGATCTATGATTTAAAGTGCATATGGTCACAACCCTACTAATTAGATATTCTCACAATAATATAATTTTATATTATACAATAATTGAGTGAATGTTAAATCAACTTATATGTATGTTCAATATTTTTAACATTTACATTTTCATTCCCCATGTCGCAATTCCACAACACCTCCTTCATTTTTATAATATTCATTTATATGTAAAAAATATTATTATTTAATATTCAATCCAATTCGATCAATTGAAATTATCAGAGAATTAGGTAGGTAATAGCAGTTTATTAATCATAGATGTTGGGTTGCAAATTATAAATATTTCACAAATATCGATCGAAGTTGTTTTATTATGAGAACAATCGAATATAAAGCCTTGATACTTATTCAATTCTCAAATTATAATCACAATGAGAAATAATTAGACACTAAACCCGTTATGAACTGATAATGTAAAGATGCGTTAAGTAAACAAAGAAATTGTAATCTGCCCTTATACAATCATTTTTTTGTTTCTTCTCTTAGTATTTTCTAAGAGAGATTTTAGTCTTTAATTTCTATATTATATTTGATTTATATCTTCAATATTCATATTTTAATGTATTTTACAAGTTTTTCTAATAAATTAGACTACATTTAACTATTGATATTGTTTTGTATACTAATTAAAATTGAATGTCCACTGAACTCCTTAACGGAGGGCGAACGGCTTTTTTTTATATATTAAATGTTATTAGTGACTAAAGTCATTCTTGTTAGTGACTGGCAGTTTTCCGCTTTGCCAGTTTCCCCCCTGGCAGTTTTCCGTGTACCATCATATCATACTTCCACGGTTAAACAATAAACAGTCATTCTATCAACAGCGCCTCATAAAGTTGGTGGAAAATCGAAGGAAAACAAATTAAAAGGAAAAATTAACAATTTGCTGTAGTATCATTGATACCAGTCACATGCGCTAATAATAATAATAATTCAAAAAATCTTAGGCCCCCTTCACACTTGCGTTTCTCAATGCCGCCTTTAAAAAAATGCTCATGGCAAAAAGTTTAGCTGCAATTGATTTTAACGGAGCCCTTCAAAGTTGCGCCTTTTTTTAACAGCAATTTTTTAAGGAAATATTTATTTAAACTTAATTAAGAAAAAGAGTATAATTTGTTCATAAACATCGAGAATTAATTAATTTAGTACGGAACCCATATAGAAATTAAAGGTGTATTTTAGAATTATGAGGGACCCTAATTCCTCACAGGGTAGACTGTTGATACAATAATGGGATAATTAACCAAGACTGACGGCACTAAATTAGTTAAGTGAAGAGGTCCCTAATATCTAAAGCCATAAAGACATTATTGAGAGCTTTTTAGGCTATGAACATAATGTCATCATCGACTGAAACTAGTTCTTTGAAGAGTAAGTTTGGAATTATCGCTAGGTTTTATATTTTCAATCATAAGGAAAATATTTTTAATAATTGTTTTAACTTTTGTTTCAATTGGTATTCATGATACCTGCTACCATGGATACCAATTAAAATAACGAGTTAAAGGGTTAACATTATATTAAACACTTATATGACCGAAAATGTAGAACTGTCCGACAATTCATCAACTTACTTACCCTATATTAGTCCTACATCTTTTTTGTATTTCAATACTGTTCTTCCAAGTGAAGTCTTTTTCTCTTTTCATTTTCTGAACTGCAATCTGGTCGTAAGTTGTGCTTATCAGCAGCGATAAGAGTTTCAAAATATCAACAGTGACTGATAAGGTTTTTCTTGGTGCATCGAAAGAGGAAAATCTTCAGTGGTTAAAACTTCGGAAAAAGATCGGAAGAGACAAACTTAGATAGTAGAGACGGAGGTACGAGAAACAGTTGGGGAATTAATGACTACGTTTTTGATTAGTTGGCTGATTGAATGATTAGTTGACTGATTGACTGGTTAGTTGACTGATTGACTGATAAGTTGACTGAATGACTGATTAGTTGGCTGATTATTATGGTGATTAGTTGGCTGATTAGTTGGCTGATTAATTGGCTGATTAGTTGGTTGATTGACTGATTAGTTGGCTGATTGACTGATTAGTTGACTGATTGACTGATTATAGTTGACTGATTGACTGATTAGTTGGCTGATTGACTGATTAGTTGACTGATTGCCAATTAGTTGGCTTATTAACTGATAAATTGAACTATTAGTTGATTAATTAACTAAATGACTAATTAGTTTACTAATTGACTGATTAGTTGACTGATTGACTGATTAGTTGACTGATTGTCTGATTAGTTGACTGATTGACTGATTAGTTGACTGATTGACTGATTAGTTGACTGATTGACTGATTAGTTGAATGGATGGACTCGTCACTTACCCTGTGAGTCCAATATAGAATTATCCTCAGTACAATTGTATATAGTATTATATTTAAGGCATTTATTTATAGAAGTACAGATTAATAAGCACTTAACTAAATATTCATTATTAATTAATATATCTATATATATTTACACTGCTATTAAAGTTACTTCCAGTTGAATTTAGCAAGAGTTGGATTCACACATATTGTCATCATATTCTTATTTTCCTCACAAATTAATGTACTATCAAAGAAAATATTCTCCTCATGATGTTATTTCTTTCTTCTAATTTCTTTTACTTCCTATTATTTATTCTATCCTATTATTTTTAAATCCTATTATTTTTAAATCCTATTATTTTTAAATCCTATTATTTTTAAATCTTATTATTTTTAAATTTTAAAAATATGTCATCGTATACCAGACCAATTTTATTATATCTACAAGTATTACAATTAATAGTACAGTTTCTTTTTGGAAATGTGAAATTAGTAAACTGTCAAATGTTTTTTAGGGACACACCTTTTCTTTGACTGTACCTATAGGACATTATTTGACCAAATTGGATAAAACATACACAGAGAGTACACGGAGGAATTTCTTTGATCTCGATGGTTTTGAGAGGCTCTTGAATTACAAGAATAATATTAAACTGCCAACAAGGTAGACTGATCTAACTTTGATATGGATATACTTGTATAAGAAAATCCAAATCATAAAAAGAATTACTTGATGTTTCCGACCACCCTTAGGTCATCATGTTCAAGTTTGGTTATCTCGAAAATATAAATAAAACAATTCTTCTTTAGTGAATATTTATTGTTTAATGTTCGTGAATATAGAAGAAATATTATTAAAATACCATTGAAACCGTATATAAAATTTAATCGAAATAGAAATATTAAATAAAATAGCTATTTCATATGAAGAATTTTATTGTATATGTATGTATGCAAATATCAACTAAATATTCAATTCAGTACCATTCGATAATAAACTTCTACGAATTTAACAGCAATAACAAACATTAATTAACAGAGCTAACAAAATATAGATTTCCCAAAGTGAGAAATAAATTAGGCATATATTGTCCCCAATATATCGAATATATTGTTTATCTCACGCCATTATTTCTACCAAATATTTCACCGTTAATTTACGATAGATATAACATTGACAATAATGCTCTAAATTAAATATACGAGCGAATAGTTCAGACCTAATTATTACGTTGTACACAAACTGGTAAATTAAATTGCTGATAAATTGTCACATCTTCTACACTTTAATAAGAGACATGTCCGTCCGTCTGTCTGTCCGTCTGTCACACTTTTATTAAGAAACACATATTAAAAGGAGAAACAAATTATTTGTGGCAGTATCATGACTACAGGCTACAATAATATTAACACTAATTACTAAAAAAAAAAATTGGCTTCTGAGATTTTTTTGTTTCATTAGAATATGTTTTTCCATAATACATAATTGCATTCGAATATAATTTAAATTCAATAGCAGGTACTGTACTAGTATTAATAATGATGTAAATATTCAAAGTAATTAAAGTATATTATTAAAAATATTCTATAATACATCAGATAATACCAGTTCTATTTTCATAAATCTAAATCATGAAGAATTAATAGTGTAATACGAATAATATATAATATTCAAAAAGTTTATTCTAATTAATCTTAATCAATGAAATACCAAGTGTCGTACAGCATCTACTAATTAAATAGTGTCGTAGATAAATTACGAAGGAATTAATTATTTAGAGCATGCGCTGAATTCATTATATGATAATAATAAATCCCGCCTTTCGTTTTTACATCATTAATCTGATAATGGCAGATTGATGCATGGATAACAGTTTCATCAGATCTAAGAGCTACTCAAATTAACTCTAGAAAGATCAGAAAAAATATACAGGGTGACGCACAAAAAAGTGTACCCAAGTTTGAATTAATATGAATATCGTACACGTACAATCTTAACCAATGACGGTGGTAAAATTGATACGTGAAACAAATCTATTTTTAAATTTATTTCAACTACTTCTTAACTATTTATAAATACATTTATTCTAAGTTGAGGGTCACCCTGTATAGTATCAGAGAGCAGGTTGGCCTCACGGGCCCGCTCATAATTTAATAGTTACAATCTCCTTTAAATTTTAAATATTGAAGGGATATGTTCCATATATTCCAATATTATTTCATTCCCTATACTGATTGCATGGATCCACACTATGATCGCTACTAATGCTCTCTGGACAGTCACAGCAGTGTATCGAAGATTACCGCTTTTCTTAGACGAGCAAAAGTAACATTTCTTGCTCTAGTTTGTAAGTTCTGCTGAATAACACAAATGAGACGTAATTCATCTCAGAAAACTAGAGCTGTCATTAGCAAATATTACTAATGTTCTGTTAGTTTGACCCAAAAACGCGACGCAAAAGCGCTTTTATTCCACCCGGGCTTCAGAAGCCCGCTTGGTAACTATTGAAATAAAACTAAATAGAACAAAACGTATCGACTTATTTTATTGATATTTATATGACATATCACCAGGTTATAGACGATTAAAATCACAGATTTAAAGCAACTCAAACCGATTGTTTTTTAAAGTATGCATCTATATATTCCAACAGAACGGGCCTTCATGTATTTTAGTGATCGTTGTAACCGTTCTTTTTGATGTTTTTTGAATTAAATCGTTTGTGTAGAAAATTTGTACTGCATGCAGTGAATCGAGTTGCGAAGAATTTACCATGCGGAGAATTGAGGGCGGTGAACTTTCCGCCACACACCTTATGAAATACATATTTTCAAAGGCTTATATAACATATATAAAAGATGCAGGTTTTTGTTCAGTTGCTAGTTAGTCCTTGACCAAAAACTAATAATAACGAAGATTGGCACAGGCCATTGAATAAGTAAATGACGTTTGTATATGCTAATATATGAACGTTTTTAGAATGCATAAAGCAGGAACAAAAACTAACAGAAATTATCATTGGGAAATAGATAGCCAAGAAAAGAAATATAAATATAAATAACTCCACAGTTAGTATAAGAATATAAATGAAAAAATAAAGGTGGAAACTAATTCTACAAACCATTAGTTCAATAATTATAAACCAATAGACAATAAAGAAATAAAATGAAGTAAATTATGAATAGTCACAGACCATTTGTGTTGCAAATTACAAACTACCTATTTAAAGTTATTTACCTCTGTAAATTGGAGAAAATTTCACAGGTAACTGAGTTTTCTTCGTATTTCAGAGTTGGAAGAGTTTTGTTTTTGAGAGGAAGATGAGATCATGAGATGAAAAATGACAGATGTTTTATCACCAATTTAAGGAAACTCTACACCTGTGGCGACCATAAACTCTGCTATAATGTTTACTTTTTGTGATGAAGATTGTTTTGAGTGATTTTGTGATGATAGATGATGTAAATTTCTGTTTTTTCTTATTGGGTATATCTAAATGCTTGAATTCGTTACTGTAAATTGTATCCATGATGCTGCAGGCAATTTGGATACGAATTAAAATTACAAATTTAAATATTAAATTTATTAATTGTGTGACTGAAAATATGAAACTGTTCGACAACTGGGAACTTACCCTAATTTCTTTAACAGTTTTTTTTGATATAATAATGTGAAAATAATTCATTCTATTAAATAATCATGAGTTAAAGAACCAATAACAGAAATCTAATTTTTATTGGCGGTGAATTCTTTCTATTTTTCCTCACTAAATATTTAATTGTTTTGTGACTAAATGTTTAATTGTTTTGTGACTAAATATTTAATTGTTTTGTGACTAAATATCTAATTGTTTTGTGACTAAATATTTAATTGTTTTGTGACTAAATATTTAATTGTTTTGTGACTAAATATTTAATTGTTTTGTGACTAAATGTTTAATTGTTTTGTAACTAAATGTTTAATTTTTTTGTGACTAAATATTTAATTGTTTTGTGACTAAATATTTAATTGTTTTGTGACTAAATATTAAATTGTTTTGTGACTAAATGTTTAATTGTTTTGTGACTAAATATTTAATTGTTTTGTGTTTAAATATTTAATTGTTTTGTGACTAAATATTTAATTGTTTTGTGACTAAATATTTAATTGTTTTGTGACTAAATGTTTAATTGTTTTGTAACTAAATATTTAATTGTTTTGTGACTAAATGTTTAATTGTTTTGTGACTAAATATTTAATTGTTTTGTGACTAAATGTTTAATTGTTTTGTGACTAAATATTTAATTGTTTTGTAACTAAATATTTAATTGTTTTGTGACTAAATGTTTAATTGTTTTGTGACTAAATATTTAATTGTTTTGTGACTAAATGTTTAATTGTTTTGTGACTAAATATTTAATTGTTTTGTAACTAAATATTTAATTGTTTTGTGACTAAATATTTAATTGTTTTGTGACTAAATATTTAATTGTTTTGTGACTAAATATTTAATTGTTTTGTGACTAAATATTTAATTGTTTTGTGACTAAATATTTAATTGTTTTGTGACTAAATATTTAATTGTTTTGTGACTAAATATTTAATTGTTTTGTAACTAAATATTTGATTGTTTTGTGACTAAATGTTTAATTGTTTTGTGACTAAATATTTAATTGTTTTGTGACTAAATATTTAATTGTTTTGTGACTAAATATTTAATTGTTTTGTGACTAAATGTTTAATTGTTTTGTAACTAAATATTTAATTGTTTTGTGACTAAATGTTTAATTGTTTTGTGACTAAATGTTTAATTGTTTTGTGACTAAATATTTAATTGTTTTGTAACTAAATATTTAATTGTTTTGTGACTAAATATTTAATTGTTTTGTGACTAAATATTTAATTGTTTTGTGACTAAATGTTTAATTTGTTTTGTGACTAAATATTTAATTGTTTTGTGACTAAATATTTAATTGTTTTGTGACTAAATATTTAATTGTTTTGTGACTAAATATTTAATTGTTTTGTGACTAAATGTTTAATTGTTTTGTAACTAAATATTTAATTGTTTTGTGACTAAATGTTTAATTGCTTTGTGACTAAATATTTAATTGTTTTGTGACTAAATATTTAATTGTTTTGTGACTAAATATTTAATTGTTTTGTGACTATATATTTAATTGTTTTGAGACTAAATATTTAATTGTTTTGTGACTAAATATTTAATTGTTTTGTGACTAAATATTTAATTGTTTTGTGACTAAATATTTAATTGTTTTGTGACTAAATATTTAATTGTTTTGTGACTAAATATTTAATTGTTTTGTAATTAAATATTTAATTGTTTTGTGACTAAATATTTAATTGTTTTGTGACTAAATATTTAATTGTTTTGTGACTAAATGTTTAATTGTTTTGTGACTAAATATTTAATTGTTTTGTGACTAAATGTTTAATTTGTTTTGTGACTAAATATTTATTTGTTTTGTGACTAAATATTTAATTGTTTTGTGACTAAATATTTAATTGTTTTGTGACTAAATATTTAATTGTTTTGTGACTAAATATTTAATTGTTTTGTGACTAAATGTTTAATTGTTTTGTAACTAAATATTTAATTGTTTTGTGACTAAATGTTTAATTGTTTTGTGACTAAATATTTAATTGTTTTGTGACTAAATATTTAATTTTTTTGTGACTAAATATTTAATTTTTTTGTGACTAAATATTTAATTGTTTTGTGACTAAATATTTAATTGTTTTGTGACTAAATATTTAATTGTTTTGTGACTAAATATTTAATTGTTTTGTGACTAAATATTTAATTGTTTTGTGACTAGATATTTAATTGTTTTGTGACTAAATATTTAATTGTTTTGCGACTAAATATTTAATTGTTTTGTGACTAAATATTTAATTGTTTTGTGACTAAATATTTAATTGTTTTGTGACTAAATATTTAATTGTTTTGTAACTAAATATTTAATTGTTTTGTGACTAAATATTTAATTGTTTTGTGACTAAATATTTAATTGTTTTGTGACTAAATATTTAATTGTTTTGTGACTAAATATTTAATTGTTTTGTGACTAAATATTTAATTGTTTTGTGACTAAATATTTAATTGTTTTGTGACTAAATATTTAATTGTTTTGTAACTAAATATTTGATTGTTTTGTGACTAAATGTTTAATTGTTTTGTGACTAAATATTTAATTGTTTTGTGACTAAATATTTAATTGTTTTGTGACTAAATATTTAATTGTTTTGTGACTAAATATTTAATTGTTTTGTGACTAAATATTTAATTGTTTTGTGACTAAATGTTTAATTGTTTTGTAACTAAATATTTAATTGTTTTGTGACTAAATGTTTAATTGTTTTGTGACTAAATGTTTAATTGTTTTGTGACTAAATATTTAATTGTTTTGTAACTAAATATTTAATTGTTTTGTGACTAAATATTTAATTGTTTTGTGACTAAATATTTAATTGTTTTGTGACTAAATGTTTAATTTGTTTTATGACTAAATATTTAATTGTTTTGTGACTAAATATTTAATTGTTTTGTGACTAAATATTTAATTGTTTTGTGACTAAATATTTAATTGTTTTGTGACTAAATGTTTAATTGTTTTGTAACTAAATATTTAATTGTTTTGTGACTAAATGTTTAATTGCTTTGTGACTAAATATTTAATTGTTTTGTGACTAAATATTTAATTGTTTTGTGACTAAATATTTAATTGTTTTGTGACTATATATTTAATTGTTTTGAGACTAAATATTTAATTGTTTTGTGACTAAATATTTAATTGTTTTGTGACTAAATATTTAATTGTTTTGTGACTAAATATTTAATTGTTTTGTGACTAAATATTTAATTGTTTTGTGACTAAATATTTAATTGTTTTGTAATTAAATATTTAATTGTTTTGTGACTAAATATTTAATTGTTTTGTGACTAAATATTTAATTGTTTTGTGACTAAATGTTTAATTGTTTTGTGACTAAATATTTAATTGTTTTGTGACTAAATGTTTAATTTGTTTTGTGACTAAATATTTAATTGTTTTGTGACTAAATATTTAATTGTTTTGTGACTAAATATTTAATTGTTTTGTGACTAAATATTTAATTGTTTTGTGACTAAATATTTAATTGTTTTGTGACTAAATGTTTAATTGTTTTGTAACTAAATATTTAATTGTTTTGTGACTAAATGTTTAATTGTTTTGTGACTAAATATTTAATTGTTTTGTGACTAAATATTTAATTTTTTTGTGACTAAATATTTAATTTTTTTGTGACTAAATATTTAATTGTTTTGTGACTAAATATTTAATTGTTTTGTGACTAAATATTTAATTGTTTTGTGATTAAATATTTAATTGTTTTGTGACTAAATATTTAATTGTTTTGTGACTAGATATTTAATTGTTTTGTGACTAAATATTTAATTGTTTTGCGACTAAATATTTAATTGTTTTGTGACTAAATATTTAATTGTTTTGTGACTAAATATTTAATTGTTTTGTGACTAAATATTTAATTGTTTTGTGACTTCAATGTCTTGATAGAATTTATTTGGATAGTTATAAGTGTATATAATTATTAATATTAACTAATCGCGCATTCATGCCTATAGTTTCGTAATGAAAAACAAAGTATCGTTATTCTTCAGAGGGAAAACATTAATTAATTTCCGTTTGGAAATTTGGAAATTAAATTTACGGAATGTACGGTTTATTGCATCGTAAATAAAAGAAATCAGTTGCAGTTCTCCATTTTGGATGTCGTGCCAATTAACAAACTGGCCAATACTGAGCAACAAAAATAAAACTTCTGCAATTTAGTAGGTAGAAGTAGCTATGGGATGTATGTGATTGTTATCTGAATATTGGAATATTTGATAAGTTTTCAACATTTCTCTTTTATTATTATTTGAAACACATTTATTCTCGATAAATTTGAACTTTTGTACAATTATTATCATATTATTTAAAAATTCAGGTAATTATTTTATTAAATATTCCTGTTTATGATTTTCCATATAGCATAACTTTTTTATAAAACTGTTTATATTGATATTCCAAGTGAACAGTTTTTATTTTATATGTTTTCATTTTTTCATCCTTTTTCAAAAGATTCTTTATAATCTAGATGGAAATTCTACATATAGTAATTTATTTCTCAAAAAATTCTTGATTGAATCAATTAATCCTTTCTATTTAAAGGCAATCACAACTATCACATTTTTAACTGTTGATTGGTATAATCAACACTTGCCTACAATAATCAATGAGTGTTTCAGTTGAATAATCACACGAAGAGGAACTCCTGAAGCGGCATCAATTCTCATTAATTAGAAGTGGGACGATTGCTGACATTTGCTGTCTTCGCTTGGAGATGAACTGCTATTGGCTCACAAAAAGAACTAATAATAGAAACTGCGATGTATTGATGTAAAGAAAATAGATATGTTAAATTATATAAGAAACAACAATGTAATACCGTGATATGAAAATAAGGTAGGGTAAATTACGAATTATCGGTCAGTTTCACATCCGCAGTCATATAAGAAAAAACGATATTATACCAACTGAAATAAACAACTGAAACAACATTTTATAATATCGTTATTTCTTATATGACCGAAGATGTGAAACTGACCAATAATTCGTAATTTACCCTACTGGTCGTTATTGAAAAAAAAACGAAATAACCGATCTTTATAAATCCGTATTTCATTATCTTTCAATATTCCCGAAATTTAAAATTTTCGATTATTTTCATTGAGTTTTAAAGATTTTCTCAATATTCTTACTCTATGGCAAATTGTGAAACTTATTCTAAGGTGTCGTACCATCTCACAAATACATGTGGACTGTGATAATAATGCCAAACGTACGACAACCTTGAGAGCCAAAGGTATAAATATTAATACTGAAGGATTTGGCAGATATCGTACATTTTAGATTTCGAATATTTTTGGTTCACTTATAATAATTTTCGTCTTTAATGAATTATTATTCACTAAAGTAAGTTTCAAGTTATTGACCTATTCCACATTTTCGATAATATTTTAAAATGAATATAATTGATTAAAAAAATGAGTTAAAATTTAAAAAAAAATCTATTTTGATCGAAAATGTGGAACAGATCAATAACTAGGAACCTACTCCATCAAACATATAAATAATAATAAGGCCATTTTGTTACAAAATAGTGCTATACAGTGTGTCCGCAAAAAATGTATCCACTGCCTTGAATTTTGCCTTGAATCTACATTATTCATCATTTCACGATAATATGCAAAATAAATTGGCACCATAGATACGTATATTAATATTAATGAACTATAAATAGTACTTATAAGATTTCTCGAAGGCAGTGGATACATTTTTTGCCGACACACTGTATATTATATGATGAAGTTAATGAAATAAACTGAATTAACTCACATTATATTAACTGATAATAAATTTTAATAAAGTATCATTTTCACAGATTTCTATTAATTATTTATCGATAATATTTATAAAGTGTTCACGTTACATATAAATATGAACCTAATTTGATTATTATTGATATGTAAATAAAATATATACATACCTCATATATACTATTACAATATGCAATTATAAATAGATAATTTAAAAATATACTGCAATATGTCACATCGATAATGGATTACTCTGACAAAAATAAATGATACTAACTTCCAATTTAAATTAATGATCGAGAGAAATTGCTAATGCAAAGTACTCTAAAATTAATGATTTCATGGGAATAAATGCAAAATAAAAGCTTTCAGAAATGAATAATGATTAGGGTAGGTAAATTTCGAGTTATCGCACAGTTCCACATTTTCGGTCATATAAGAAAAAACAATATAAAAATTGTTATTAAATAGCACTGTGTAATAGTGACAATTTTTATATTGTTTTTTTTCTTATATGACTTAAGATGTAGTACTGACCAATAATTCGTCACTCACCATATNATAGCTTACCATTGCTTCTATTGTAAAGCTTATAGCTTACCATTGCTTCTATTGTAAAGCTTATAGCTTACCATTGCTTCTATTGTAAAGCTTATAGCTTACCATTCTGTCTATTGTAAAGCTTATAGCTTACCATTGCTCTATTGTAAAGCTTATATAGCTTACCATTCTGTCTATTGTAAAGCTTATAGCTTACCATTGCTTCTATTGTAAAGCTTATAGCTTACCATTGCTTCTATTGTAAAGCTTATAGCTTACCATTGCTTCTATTGTAAAGCTTATAGCTTACCATTGCTTCTATTGTAAAGCTTATAGCTTACCATTGCTTCTATTGTAAGCTTATCGCTTACCATTGCTTCTATTGTAAAGCTTATAGCTTACCATTGCATTGCTTCTATTGTAAAGCTTATAGCTTACCATTGCTTCTATTGTAAAGCTTATAGCTTACCATTGCTTCTATTGTAAAGCTTATAGCTTACCATTGCTTCTATTGTAAAGCTTATAGCTTACCATTGCTTCTATTGTAAAGCTTATAGCTTACCATTGCTTCTATTGTAAGCTTATCGCATTGCTTCTATTGTAAAGCTTATAGCTTACCATTGCTTCTATTGTAAAGCTTATAGCTTACCATTGCTTCTATTGTAAAGCTTATAGCTTACCATTGCTTCTATTGTAAAGCTTATAGCTTACCATTGCTTCTATTGTAAAGCTTATAGCTTACCATTCTGTCTATTGTAAAGCTTATAGCTTACCATTGCTCTATTGTAAAGCTTATATAGCTTACCATTCTGTCTATTGTAAAGCTTATAGCTTACCATTGCTTCTATTGTAAAGCTTATAGCTTACCATTGCTTCTATTGTAAAGCTTATAGCTTACCATTGCTTCTATTGTAAGCTTATCGCTTACCATTGCTTCTATTGTAAAGCTTATAGCTTACCATTGCTTCTATTGTAAAGCTTATAGCTTACCATTGCTTCTATTGTAAAGCTTATAGCTTACCATTGCTTCTATTGTAAAGCTTATAGCTTACCATTGCTTCTATTGTAAAGCTTATAGCTTACCATTCTGTCTATTGTAAAGCTTATAGCTTACCATTGCTCTATTGTAAAGCTTATATAGCTTACCATTCTGTCTATTGTAAAGCTTATAGCTTACCATTGCTTCTATTGTAAAGCTTATAGCTTACCATTGCTTCTATTGTAAAGCTTATAGCTTACCATTGCTTCTATTGTAAAGCTAATAGCTTACCATTGCTTCTATTGTAAAGCTAATAGCTTACCATTGCTTCTATTGTAAAGCTTATAGCTTACCATTGCTTCTATTGTAAAGCTAATAGCTTACCATTGCTTCTATTGTAAAGCTTATAGCTTACCATTGCTTCTATTGTAAAGCTTATAGCTTACCATTGCTTCTATTGTAAAGCTTATAGCTTACCATTCTGTCTATTGTAAAGCTTATAGCTTACCATTGCTCTATTGTAAAGCTTATATAGCTTACCATTCTGTCTATTGTAAAGCTTATATAGCTTACCATTCTGTCTATTGTAAAGCTTATAGCTTACCATTCTGTCTATTGTAAAGCTTATAGCTTACCATTGCTCTATTGTAAAGCTTATATAGCTTACCATTCTGTCTATTGTAAAGCTTATAGCTTACCATTGCTCTATTGTAAAGCTTATATAGCTTACCATTCTGTCTATTGTAAAGCTTATATAGCTTACCATTCTGTCTATTGTAAAGCTTATAGCTTACCATTCTGTCTATTGTAAAGCTTATAGCTTACCATTGCTCTATTGTAAAGCTTATATAGCTTACCATTCTGTCTATTGTAAAGCTTATATAGCTTACCATTCTGTCTATTGTAAAGCTTATAGCTTACCATTCTGTCTATTGTAAAGCTTATAGCTTACCATTGCTTCTATTGTAAAGCTTATAGCTTACCATTGCTTCTATTGTAAGCTTATAGCTTACCATTGCTCTATTGTAAAGCTTATAGCTTACCATTGCTTCTATTGTAAAGCTTATAGCTTACCATTGCTTCTATTGTAAAGCTTATAGCTTACCATTGCTTCTATTGTAAAGCTAATAGCTTACCATTGCTTCTATTGTAAAGCTAATAGCTTACCATTGCTTCTATTGTAAAGCTTATAGCTTACCATTGCTTCTATTGTAAAGCTTATAGCTTACCATTGCTTCTATTGTAAAGCTTATAGCTTACCATTGCTTCTATTGTAAAGCTTATAGCTTACCATTGCTTCTATTGTAAAGCTTATAGCTTACCATTGCTTCTATTGTAAAGCTTATAGCTTACCATTGCTTCTATTGTAAAGCTTATAGCTTACCATTGCTTCTATTGTAAAGCTTATAGCTTACCATTGCTTCTATTGTAAAGCTTATAGCTTACCATTGCTTCTATTGTAAAGCTTATAGCTTACCATTCTGTCTATTGTAAAGCTTATAGCTTACCATTGCTCTATTGTAAAGCTTATATAGCTTACCATTCTGTCTATTGTAAAGCTTATAGCTTACCATTGCTTCTATTGTAAAGCTTATAGCTTACCATTGCTTCTATTGTAAAGCTTATAGCTTACCATTGCTTCTATTGTAAAGCTAATAGCTTACCATTGCTTCTATTGTAAAGCTAATAGCTTACCATTGCTTCTATTGTAAAGCTTATAGCTTACCATTGCTTCTATTGTAAAGCTAATAGCTTACCATTGCTTCTATTGTAAAGCTTATAGCTTACCATTGCTTCTATTGTAAAGCTTATAGCTTACCATTGCTTCTATTGTAAAGCTTATAGCTTACCATTCTGTCTATTGTAAAGCTTATAGCTTACCATTGCTCTATTGTAAAGCTTATATAGCTTACCATTCTGTCTATTGTAAAGCTTATATAGCTTACCATTCTGTCTATTGTAAAGCTTATAGCTTACCATTCTGTCTATTGTAAAGCTTATAGCTTACCATTGCTCTATTGTAAAGCTTATATAGCTTACCATTCTGTCTATTGTAAAGCTTATAGCTTACCATTGCTCTATTGTAAAGCTTATATAGCTTACCATTCTGTCTATTGTAAAGCTTATATAGCTTACCATTCTGTCTATTGTAAAGCTTATAGCTTACCATTCTGTCTATTGTAAAGCTTATAGCTTACCATTGCTCTATTGTAAAGCTTATATAGCTTACCATTCTGTCTATTGTAAAGCTTATATAGCTTACCATTCTGTCTATTGTAAAGCTTATAGCTTACCATTCTGTCTATTGTAAAGCTTATAGCTTACCATTGCTTCTATTGTAAAGCTTATAGCTTACCATTGCTTCTATTGTAAGCTTATAGCTTACCATTGCTCTATTGTAAAGCTTATAGCTTACCATTGCTTCTATTGTAAAGCTTATAGCTTACCATTGCTTCTATTGTAAAGCTTATAGCTTACCATTGCTTCTATTGTAAAGCTTATAGCTTACCATTGCTTCTATTGTAAAGCTAATAGCTTACCATTGCTTCTATTGTAAAGCTAATAGCTTACCATTGCTTCTATTGTAAAGCTTATAGCTTACCATTGCTTCTATTGTAAAGCTTATAGCTTACCATTGCTTCTATTGTAAAGCTTATAGCTTACCATTGCTTCTATTGTAAAGCTTATAGCTTACCATTGCTTCTATTGTAAAGCTTATAGCTTACCATTGCTTCTATTGTAAAGCTTATAGCTTACCATTGCTTCTATTGTAAAGCTTATAGCTTACCATTGCTTCTATTGTAAAGCTTATAGCTTACCATTGCTTCTATTGTAAAGCTTATAGCTTACCATTGCTTCTATTGTAAGCTTATAGCTTACCATTGCTTCTATTGTAAAGCTTATAGCTTACCATTGCTTCTATTGTAAAGCTTATAGCTTACCATTGCTTCTATTGTAAAGCTTATAGCTTACCATTGCTTCTATTGTAAAGCTTATAGCTTACCATTGCTTCTATTGTAAAGCTTATAGCTTACCATTGCTCTATTGTAAAGCTTATATAGCTTACCATTCTGTCTATTGTAAAGCTTATATAGCTTACTATTCTGTCTATTGTAAAGCTTATATAGCTTAACATTGCCCTATTGTAAAGCTTATAGCTTACCATTCTGTCTGTTGTAAAGCTTATATAGCTTACCATTCTGTCTATTGTAAAGCTTATAGCTTACCATTGCTTCTATTGTAAAGCTAATAGCTTACCATTGCTCTATTGTAAAGCTTATAGCTTACCATTGCTTCTATTGTAAAGCTAATAGCTTACCATTGCTCTATTGTAAAGCTTATAGCTTACCATTGCTTCTATTGTAAAGCTTATAGCTTACCATTCTGTATATTGTAAAGCTTATAGCTTACCATTGCTTCTATTGTAAAGCTTATCGCTTACCATTGCTTCTATTGTAAAGCTTATAGCTTACCATTGCTTCTATTGTAAAGCTTATAGCTTACCATTGCTTCTATTGTAAAGCTTATAGCTTACCATTGCTTCTATTGTAAAGCTTATAGCTTACCATTGCTTCTATTGTAAAGCTTATAGCTTACCATTGCTTCTATTGTAAAGCTTATAGCTTACCATTGCTTCTATTGTAAGCTTATCGCTTACCATTGCTTCTATTGTAAAGCTTATAGCTTACCATTGCTTCTATTGTAAAGCTTATAGCTTACCATTGCTTCTATTGTAAGCTTATCGCTTACCATTGCTTCTATTGTAAAGCTTATAGCTTACCATTGCTTCTATTGTAAAGCTTATAGCTTACCATTGCTTCTATTGTAAGCTTATAGCTTACCATTGCTCTATTGTAAAGCTTATAGCTTACCATTGCTTCTATTGTAAAGCTTATAGCTTACCATTGCTCTATTGTAAAGCTTATAGCTTACCATTGCTTCTATTGTAAAGCTTATAGCTTACCATTGCTTCTATTGTAAAGCTTATCGCTTACCATTGCTTCTATTGTAAAGCTTATAGCTTACCATTGCTTCTATTGTAAGCTTATAGCTTACCATTGCTTTATTGTAAAGCTTATAGCTTACCATTGCTTCTATTGTAAAGCTTATAGCTTACCATTGCTTCTATTGTAAAGCTTATAGCTTACCATTGCTTCTATTGTAAAGCTTATAGCTTACCATTGCTTCTATTGTAAAGCTTATAGCTTACCATTGCTTCTATTGTAAAGCTTATAGCTTACCATTGCTTCTATTGTAAAGCTTATAGCTTACCATTGCTTCTATTGTTAAGCTTATAGCTTACCATTGCTTCTATTGTAAAGCTTATAGCTTACAATTGTTTATTTTTTTGTAAAACATTTCAAATTTATTGTACTTTTTCCAATTTTCAAAAATATTTGCAATAACATCATTTATATCACATTCAAATTTCTTGAATTTCTTGTTGATTCAATTTTACTTTTCTTCGCATTACTTAAATACTTGTAAAACTTCTAACATTTTACATAATCATTTTTTTATGATAAAAGCTCCATTAAAAGATTACATTAAGTATGATGGAGAATTCTGCGCAGCTTTTTCCGAGAAAATAATATTACTTTGACATCTGGAAAGTACAGTGTTTTAATGGAATTCTTAAGTGAGAATATATTATGTAACTACAGTCTTTATTGTAACTCTTAATAAACTTATACAAAACATATCATGTAGGGAAAATTAATTATTTGGAAGCATACATTCATATATGAATGAGATGAATGTAAAAATTCATCACTTATGGACGTATAATGTATATACCAACATATATCATCATATAAGTTACTAATTTTAAAATATAGGAATTTATACTCCATAATAAATATTAATTTTTTTCAATCAATGAAATATTATTTAAGTTTTAAACAAATAAATTTATTTTTACATTAATAAAATAGAATTAGTTTAATATTATTATACTGAAAATATTTGAGTAATTTCTGGTGCCTTTTCAGTGCTGTTAAGTTTCCCCTAATTAGAAATTCTTCACCATAATTACTTTAATAATTTAACTGGAAACTATTTTATTAAAAAATGTGTCAAGTTTAATAATTCTTGGTATAATATAATAAAATTTAATCGAAATATCTTCACCTTGAGAGATAAAAAATATTATTTTTTTCAAATAGGTGCTTTTTAATATCATGGAAAATAAAACAATTGAGTTCGGAATCTGAATTCAGATTTTTTTATCAAATTAAAAATAAATAAATAAATTATGTTGGGAAAATAAATTAATAATTTAATTTTCATTACACTGCATATCAAACACCTCACAAGTTATTTAAAGTATTTTTTTTAATCACCACGAAGTTCTCACTCAATATAACAGTACGCTTTTTATCTGATTAGGCAGAGCCATTTTAATATTTTTCTGAGGTAATTCCATTTCTCTTCCATTGCAGCAAAAAGTTTCGAGTTCAATATCTGTAACTCCCTTCAGTGTAATTATCTGCTGCTGATTCCAGCGCATTATTGGACTGCAGAACTCTTTGAAAACTCATTGGGGACCTTTCGATTGCCTCTATTTCTTTATTTACTGTGAGAGTTCGGGCCTTCTGCCCAGTGCTATTATTATTTTTCTTCATTGAAATTTATTTATATATGTTTAAAAGAAGTTCCATTTATCGTATGACTAAAAACACATATAAATAAATAGTGATAATTTCGGCTCATGTGATAGTAAATAAAATACTGGTTTCAAACTCCGTAGATTTATGATATTTTTTGAGAATCTAATATTTTTCCATGTTTCGTGAACTGTCGATTGAAACGTAATTAAATTAAATGATTTCAATCAGTAGGATAATAATTAAGAGACAATGTTCAATAAGAGACCAAATCATTGAGATTATAAGAATAAATACAGTGATTAAAAGGATTAATATATAAATATTAATTTGGGATATAATCTTCAAACGTTGACTACGTATTGGTACACATGTGTACCACTATGTGTATTACTGATAAACTTAGTGGTGCAATATTAAATGCGAATTTAATTGTGACACTGTGAACAACATTTATGCCACTGTATTTATCATACAGACAATATCGAATGGTACACACATAGATACTCCGCTCTTCTCGCTAACGTATGACATATGATACAGAATCAATAACAAAAACTTGTAATTTTGAAAAAGTCAGTTAGGCTAGACTGCATTTTGAGCAATTGTAGTGAACGTATTGAGTAAGAAATACTAGTAGAATATTAAAATAAATGATATAAATTACTATATAAAATATAATTCTATAGATAACTATAGTATACAAAATATAAATAGCATTTCAAGCCATTATGAATAAACAAGCTTGCTTGAATTATCTTTGAAGTGTTATTTAGAGTTTCAGTAATTATGGCCCTTCAGAAAGTTGTCGAACTGAAAGGTATTTAGATGGATTTTTAGAATGTAAATTTAATTTCTTATAGCATTCTGAGAAGATTCACTGTAAAATAATTTGAATTTTGAGAGAATGTGGCAGAAACATTTAGTATGTGCGTCACTAGAATAAAAATGTGTTTAAATATACTTTCTTTATTATATAATAAATATGTTGTCCATTGATAATTGTTATAGTATAATATTAATGAATGTTATATTTTGAAACAATATTGCCGGTTTTTATTTGATTTTCAATAAATCTGAATAGTAATAAAAGAAAATAAAATTAGAGGATACTTACTTATATAATATCTATGAAAGTTTATATATTTAGAAAGAAATAGTTCAGTGCTCTGCCTGTTCCTATATAAAATAAATCGAACTCTTTAAACTTATATAAATTTTATTCCAATGTTGAAACAGATTTCTCTATCATTCTTTGAGTGATAATTGTAAAAAAAAACTTTCTGAATAAAAGGGAGGTTATTGTTTGGAAAATTATATGAAATGGAGAAAAGAATTGACTTTAATGTATATGCAATATATATATTGTATTAAAACACTTCGAGATACCGTTTGTAATTAAAACATCCTATTATGAAATAATATATATATTAAATTATATACTATTTCATTTATGGTGTAAAATTTGAAGCTGATCGATACCTAGGTACTCATACCTTTTTCATATTCGATAACTGGCTAACCATATTATAATAACCAGAAGACAGTTAAAATCATAAAATAGAATAGTTTCGAATTTATTATTAAAGACTATTTTTTTAAATTGAAAAATGCCGTCTTTAAAAATAATCAATTATATTATAATAACATTTCCTCTTTCCATTATTTAATATATATTTCTTTTCTCTCCAATAATGTTTTTTTCTTGCCACAGGAGATGAGTGGAATAATTTGTCAGTCGCACCTTATTCCGGTAATGATCAGCCCGCTAATTCCGGTGAGATGGAATGTTCTCCGGGACACATTTGATGACACTGCAATTTAGGAATTACAATAATTCTCTCCTTTAAAATAATAATGTCTGTCTGTCATCACTTTAATGAGTTGAAAAAAGAATGGAGAAAAGTGATGATGTAGTGGGATAGATATACTTTTGTTTTACTGTAAAATCAAATATATTTGTTAGAGTGATTTTTCTATTTATCATAAATTTTTATGTTTCATTCATTTTTATATAAAAAATTTTTTTATTAATGTATTAATATCTTCTGTCATAATTCGAATAACTTTGATATTTTAATAACAAAGCTAATTGAAATAATAAATGTTCTAAGGCCTTTTCTATCAATACCAAATGATTAAATCCCTTCAAAAGAAAATGCAATATCACTCAAACTATAATAATATACTAATAAAATACAATAAATGTTTCTCACAGGAGAAAAATTGCATTTTGATGTACAAACAACTCATTCGGTCTCTCCCCTGATCAGAGATAATTAATATTACGTAAATAATAATACTCACATCTAAGTTATTACATCGAATATAGTTTTTCCATTCAGAAATGTTTCGAAAGATTTATCGGAAACCTCGCACTGTGATGAGAAAATAATTCAACCGGTCTGTTTTTGGAGTTAATCTAAATATTTTCAAAATGTTGTAATGTTATGTAATAATATAGGAAATGTTATGTATTAATAAAAAAAAACCTGAATGATGCAGGACTAAATTAAAGACTTGTATGTATGTTTATTTATAACATGTAAAAAAAGATGTTATTGGGATCAAATTTGAATGGTTCTAGGAAATTTCGGACTCGGAAAATTCGATCTCAGTTTATAATAGTGTTATTAAAGAACAATAATAGAAAAACTTGAAATTATGTGCACTAAAATGTGTTATTTATTCATTAAAAACTGATAACATTACCCGTTGTAAAATGATACGTAACATTAGTTAGTTCCCATCATTACCATTTAAACTGTAAAAATGTTTCCGATCAAATTTTATGCTTCGAATATACATATAACTTTTACTTAATTTTTTCATCCTCTTCTGAAATAAAGAGCAATTTCTTAAAATTGGTAAAAGCTTTTCAAGTCTGAATTTCTGGCGGTGACTAAAAAAGTATTTTTCTTTTTAGAATTTGAATTGTAGTGATTGAGAAATTCAGTCCATGACTTTTTAGTCCAAATCTTATTTTTCAGTTTATTAAATTTCTATAATGAAATCGCACGATGATTTCAAAGTTTACTCACTTACTACAATTTCATGGGCACTTTCGTCTGAAAATTCTTCATTTTGAAAACCATGGAAAAAAATGGTCCATTTCCAGACAAAAAAGGTCCATGAATTTTGATAAATCAGAAAATCTTAAACTCTTCATTTGACTTCTTATTGAGTAGAATCAACTGAAAATTGAATTGTTAAAGTAACTTTCGATGA
This sequence comes from Caprella mutica, assembly GCA_947561585.1. Taxonomy (NCBI): domain Eukaryota; kingdom Metazoa; phylum Arthropoda; class Malacostraca; order Amphipoda; family Caprellidae; genus Caprella; species Caprella mutica. The sequence continues at coordinate 64,472 of CANNZV010003568.1, forward strand.
AGAATTGTATTGTATTAACAAGCTTTAAGTTTTTCTTAGCTCATTTTTAGATCGGAAAAAAAAGGATGATATTCGGAAAATGACAGCAAATACTCTATTAAGAGTATTCATATAAATGAATAACTCTTTAAAACAACTTATGCAACAGCTTTAATGATGAAAATCTAAAAATAATTTAATTTGTTTACACAGTAAACGGAATATTTGTTTTCAATACTGCCAGACGTATGTAAGATTTCCATTTAGGAATGAAAGTGGTAACAAAATCTGGGCTATTGTGATAACGCTATTCCTACGGAGTTATTGATACAACGCTATTCCTACGGTGCTATTGATACAACGCTATTTCTACGGAGCTATTGATACAACGCTATTCCTACGGGGCTATTGATACAACGCTATTCCTACGGAGCTATTGATACAACGCTATTTCTACGGAGCTATTGATACAACGCTATTCCTACGGAGCTATTGATACAACGCTATTCCTACGGAGCTATTGATACAACGCTATTTCTACGGGGCTATTGATACAACGCTATTTCTACGGGGCTATTAATACAACGCTATTCCTACGGGGCTATTGATACAACGCTATTTCTACGGGGCTATTGATACAACGCTATTCCTACGGGGCTATTGATACAACAGTTTTTCTATGGGGATATTGATTGATGATTAGATTTTATTTTGTAATTCGAATTTCAATAAATTACCTGAATAATAAGTTTTTATTTTTTAGCATTCTATAAATTTAACAATTTTATTTACTGATGCGAAAATGTATGCGAAAAAAAAATATATATATACATATATACATTAAGTATATCAAAAATTTCTCCATTTCTCCTAACAGAAACACTTATATTTTCTAAAACAATTTTCTGAACAAAATTGATTTTTTCATCAGATCGTACTGTCCTCATTGCGGTCTGAACGACTCTTGTTAAAATATAAACTCGTGCCTTCCTTTTTGTACATAATCTCATTTTTCAATATTTTGTAATAGAAATAGTTATATTGATACTTTTTAAACATCGAAATAAATCAGATCATTAATGAGTATTGTGTCTAATAAAGATTTCTTTAGTGTTTGAGCTTACATCATTTTCTGTTTTCTGACTATTTGCGTAAAGTCATTTTCACCCCCATCAATAAAAAAGTCATTATATTCACCAAAAGGAATAAAACTTTATGAAAATGTTACTGTGACTGGAAAAAGGTTAATTGAACAGAACGATATTTGAAAAAAAAACTGTACCTTCAATAATTGTTGAAATATGCGAATTTAAAGTTAGGTAGACTTTTTTGTGGGTCACCTGGTATAATACAAATAATTTGTTTTCATTATGTTTTAATTTTGAATTTAATTTAGCGATATCTTAAATACGAACGACATCAAGAACAAGTAGTATTTCTCTCTGTAACATAACTGTGGAACATCTCTGGGAGTAACTTTGGCTGTAATTTCATGCATGGAGAAGCATAATAGTGTCCCTATGTTCAACTTCATCACTAGAGTCGTGCAATGTTGTTATCAAGAGATATAGTTAAACTTTATCTGATGTTTCTGTTTGTGAACTCCACACTATAGTCATCTATTTACTCAATTTGAGATTTGAGCATTATTAGACATACGCTTTTTGAAAGAACTTATAGTATTGCTGAGGACATTCTACAGAATATGGCAAGTTAGTTCAGAGTAGGAAGAGCACAGAGTTATCGTATGGTTCCATATTTTCGACCATCTACTCTAAGAGAAAGTATATAAAAATTATTAGTTTTATTATATATTATTTTCTTAGATGATCGAAAAAATGAAACCATCCAATAAGTCATAACTTAAACCTCACTCCAACATAAAAATCAGTTACACATCCAATTATTATATTTCGGTAGTATTAATTATTTTTTTGATCAGATTATTGACTAACAAAGAATGCAGCTAGGAAAATGGCACAGAGAATGAAAATAGCATTAAAAAATAGCACAGAGAATGAAAATAGCATTAAAAAATATCACAGAGAATGAAAATAGAATTAAAAAATAGCACAGAGAATGAAAATAGCATTAAAAAATAGCACAGAGAATGAAAATAGCATTAAAAAATAGCACAGAGAATGAAAATAGCATTAAAAAATATCACAGAGAATGAAAATAGAATTAAAAAATAGCACAGAGAATGAAAATAGCACAGAGAATGAAAATAGCATTAAAAAATAGCACAGCTAGTGGAATAAAAAGAACACAGGAATACCAAGATAATAAATGTCAGCCAATAAAATAAACCACAATAGTCTGAATTCTTAATACCACAAATGAAAAAGAAGATCAAGTCTCCAGTAATAAAAACAAATCGGTTCGTTTTAAAATACATCGTCTGACTACATTGAGGTGGGGGGAGATACATGTACATGGGAGGGGAATTGATGCGATTTAACTTGTCTCTATTATATTGCAGTTTGTGTTCACGTCAAACGAATATTCTGGTGCAAGTCAAAGCTTACTCTTTTGACACAACATAGAGAGAAGGGAGATTCAAATCAATCCAAAGGAAACATTTATTCTCTATAAAAAAAACTCAGTTCACGGTATATGACTATAAACTGGTGGGTGGAGTTGATATTGAAGTTTATATTAGTTGAAGTTTTATTTAAAATTTTAATTTGTAAGTTTTAATATAACTTTTTAATGGAATAATAATGACTTAAAAAAATATATATATAATAGTTTTAATTCAAAAAGTTTAATTATTTCATTTTAAGTTAAAGTATAAGACAGCACAGAAAACCTGACAAAACGTAATTGTTTATACAAATAAACAGATGATGATAGAAATATAATATTTGTATACAAATTGTACAATATACAGGGTCGTGCAGCTAAATTGGGACTAACTTTAACAGCACATATCTTCCGTAATTTCTAACCTATGACTAAATTATTTTTTAAAGACAATCTTTAAGCCCTTTGCTATGATATTTCTGATTAAGATCTAGCATATTTCGCTAAAATATGGCGGAATTAGCGCGAAGAATGTCTCTGTTTCAGACATTATTAAGAGCACTGGCTATGCGAAATCGACTGTTTATCGAGTTGTTGCTGCTTTTGATGCCGAGGGTGAGGTTCAGAGAAGTCAACACAATCCCCGCAGAGATCGAAAGAGAACCAAAACATTCCTTGCTGGGCTGAAAAGGAAGTTGAAGTCAGACCCAAGCCAGCCGATGTCAAAACTGGCACAAATGCGCAGCGTAAGTCGTAGCACCATCAGCAGGGCAGTCAAGGAAGACCTTTGTATGAAGTCATACGTAAGGAGAGTCCGTAACCTCCTAACTAACCGCTCCAGAGCCCTCGGAGCTGAAAGATGCCCAAAGCTTCTGAAACACAAAGGAGGACATGTCCGCGTTTTTGTTGACGAGAAAAAGTTCGTTGTTGATGAGGTTGCAAATCACCAGAACACTCGGGTAGTTGCCTCTGATCGTTCAAAAGTTCCTCCTGTGATGCAGAGTAAAAATCCCACTTCTATGATGGTTTTTGCAGCCGTCGCAAGTAATGGTAAGGTGATGCCTCCTCATTTCATCGAAACGGGCCTTAAAATTAACACAGCGGAGTACTTGGAAATTCTGAAAGATGTTTTAATGCCGTGGATACGTAGGAACTACGACCCCTTCAAAGTGATGCTCGTTCAAGACTCTGCGCCTGCGCATGGAGCAAAGAAAGTTCAGAATTTCCTGAAGGAGAATCTTCCTTTGATGGTCCCGAAGAATATTTGGCCCAGCAGCTCCCCAGATCTGAATGTTTGTGACTATTGGCTGTTTGGCGTCATTGAGGGAGAGTCTAACGTAACTTCACATAGAAGTGTCAACTCTCTGAAGGCCGCCATTCGTCGGGCATTTCGTAATCTTGACCCCGAGGATGTAAAAAGGAGTTGTTCACGGTTTCGCTCGAGAATCTGACAAATTATTGACGCAAAGGGTTGTCACGTATGTAGAATGATTTTGTTCTGTAGACAATAACGAACAAATAAATAGAAGTAAAAATTACATTTAATCATTATTTGCCTTTCAAAATAGCGAATTTAAAAAAAGTTATGTTAGTCCCAATTTAGCTGCACGACCCTGTACTAGTATAATTCTTGCTTATTATTTGCATAATACAAGAATAATTCTTGTGTAATATTTATATAATATTTTCATAATAACAGTTTCATTCCTGTGTAATACTTATATAAAACACTGAGCCATAATATATACCATTATTATTACAAGTACCTACTAATTCCACTTGACAATATATACACTACCATACGTGGAAATGTACTTACACTTCTAATTGTTTATTTACCAAGTGAATAAGAGCCATCACATTAAATCATGGAGTGCATACTGCAGTCCAAGCTGCTATCAGTGAAATGCAGTTACCGAAATTCTATCGATAATTACACCTAATGGCTCCAATGAGCTTCAGTTGAAGGAATTATCTAAAGCATTAATTGGTAACTTAGGTATGATTAGAGCTCATTATTATCTTTGATTTATCAATTTAGATAACTAATTTCATTGAAACGCACAGGCAGGATAAAAAATTACTTTTGGATTATGTAAATTTATTTGGTCAAAGAAAGTAATATATGATTATATATGATTTTATCAATGATTCAGTGCCAATGTCTTTGTATTTCTTATAGGAACTTATACAGGATGTTTCATTTCAGATTTTACAGATTTTGTAATCTTGCATAAAAACACCAAATGGAATCTTTTTTCGTGAATAACAAAATGTCCTAAACTGCATCTTTACTGAGATGTTGGTGTACAAATTCTAGGTTAATGTCAAACATCCACTGGGATTTATTTTAGTAGGTTGGTTTAAATTGTTTACAATTATATGACATTGAAAACATGGTGCATAACATATGTAGTGAAGGACTTGCTGATATGCGTATGATTTACGGTGCAGCGTCACGGCAAAGATATAGACGCTGTTAGATTGTACTGAGAGAGATTCCCGTTTATATATTTGCCTGAACGTGAAATGTTTACGGCCGTACATCGTCACTTACGAGAACATGAAAGCTTTCAAGTAGACAGGAGAGCCTTCTCAGGCAAGAAGGATTTATTCCTGGGATATTAAGGGAATATCCCAGGTATTAATGCTTCTTATTTGGAGTATTCCACTCATATCCTAGGAATATTCCTGGGTATGGCTAGCTCCAGCCGATGAATGATGCTGTTGATGATTATGTGCTGAAATACTTCCGTCACAGGTCTCGTGCTATCCCCAGAGCTGTTTCACGTGTCTTAGGAATACCAAATCACGTGAGTAATTGGCATGTTCCAATTTTTATCTTTGTCCTTTCCAAAAACTTCAAATATCTGCTACTTGATGACTACAACGCACGGGTTAACTTTACACGTTATTGCATAGTGCAGGTATGGAATGATGAACATTTTTTATAAAATGTTCTGTTCATTGAAGAGTCAACATTTACTTTCGCTGAACTCTTCAAAACGCAAAATGTGTACAGTTGGCTATTGGAGAACCCTCATGAAGAGCATTGATTTGAATACCACCATAGGTTCTATATCAATGTGTTGGCCTCCATTGTTGGTGACTCTCTTATTTGATGCCATCCTCTCTAAATGGACGATGGTACACATACACTGCCTTACTGCTTCAAAATTTGCCTTTTGATGTACCCTGACGCATGGGGTTTCAGTACGACGGAGTTCATACCCACAGTGCGAGAGATTCTTGCCAATTTCTTACAGGTGGATAAGGTGCTTGGCCCCCCAAGTGCTGTTGAAAAAATCAATTCGTAATGCATTCTGTTCTGTACTATGATTTAGTAGTTGATATACCTTTTTCCTTTTATGTAAACTATATTAGAAAATTTTATTTAGGTAGCGTTGTGCACCGTATGCTTCATATTATTGTGCATTACTATTGTATTTTTTAATTTATTTTTCAATATAGTTTTTAATTCATTCAATCATCTACAAACTTGTCGCCATTGAATTTATATGTTTAGTTGGCTGGTTGAAAATGATGCGTGTACGAAAAGCCTTGTGGAGTCTGAGGTAGATCCTGTTTCAAGAGTACAGCTGATGCTGCAGGCGGCATTGCTCAGGACCGGAGAATTTTGTCTCTCTTGCAGGAGTCTTCAGATAAGATATCAGATCTGTATTCAAGCTGGAGGCTGACACTTCGAACATTTATTGTTCATTAAATAACATTGATACAGGTACTAAGGTCTGTTATGCTTAATTTCCCACTATTAACCATCTGTTAGGAACATAAGAACTTGTGAGTATGTAGGTAGGAGTCCTTCTAAAACTTTATAAGTCAAGATCTTGAAAACTAAGCTGTTTTGATAATTTAGGTCTTCGTAAAAAAATTGTTTTATGTGAAATTCCCTATGCCTGTCAAAAAATTACCCTAGAATCATGGTATCAATATCTTGATATTGAATCAATTTTAAACATTTGTTATTCCTGAAAAAGTGCTATTTTGGGTTTATATGCAGGCTGTCAAATATTTTCGGATTTGAAGTCGAACATCCTGCATATAATGAGTGGAATTTAATATACATGTGTAGATTAATTTTTGAATAAAATAATTAATCATTAGTTACGCTAATTTAACATAAATAGTGAACTAAAATTCTAATTCAGTATTCATGGTAGGCAGACATAGTTTGAAATTCAAAAGAATTATTCTAAAAAAATGAAACTTATTTTAAGCCTATCCAGTATAATGCATATATTTAGATTGCATGTTATAGGATCACCCAAAATGTGCAAGTCATCTATTAGGTCATTTACGTTGACTTAGGTAATAGTGTCTAAATTTCCGGTACCAGCTTTAAGTCTTTGTAAAGCTTCCTGCCTATTTTATGCAGCGATTACAGTTCTACAGATACTCCAAATAATATACTATGAAGAGAATAATCATGTTTCAGAGACTAGGTAGTGCAAAGCAGGATGGAACTTAGGCATTTCTTTACCGTTATTTAGAGAAAAGTCATCGTTACTTAGCAAAGAAAAGTGTTGATATGCTCCATTACGATGTACTCAGTGAATCAGAATTGTGAAGCTGAGGGATTGCTACATATTTGAAAGATTGAATAACGAATAGTGTATGTTGCTTTTTTCAGAATATCTGAAATAATTTTAGGCATCTAAATGAACATTACTTATGGAGGGTATTTAATGAAACACAAAACCCTTTCTTTTAAGTATAAAATATGCTAACTTACGTCACCAGTAATTTGACAACAAAAAATGATTGCCTATATGTTTTTACTTTTGAAAAGAGCACTCTGTGCTTTTTGGTAATGATTACAATACGTATTCTTTACTGTATAATATAAAGGGAATAAATTAACAGGAGTCTAATTACTGGGGGATCAAATTACCAGGAGTCAAGATTATCTAGGGCCAGTAACTTATTAACCGATATTAATGTGTATTTTAGTTTGATTCAGAAATTTGTTCTCTGTATCAAAATGGAACAGAACATTAAAATAATTCAATAGGATAGTATAGTATAAATTTTTAGTGACCATTTCACTGTTTGGTGAAGGCTCCCCATACATAGTCCGATTATTTGCAAATTTCAGTAACTCACAAAATAACAAAAAATGAGACAAACACACGATGAGTGGAATGTAATAACCAGTCAGTCAGACTCAAATCTAATTACTCAGCTAATAAATTACTAGGATTGCACATTAAAAAGTCATTCAGCTGTAGAAGTTTTCATAATTTGTAATTACTGTTTCTCATCACATATAAATTTACAGTTCATTAAATTGTATCGAGCCAATCATGAGCTCTGTTGGAATGAGAATTTGTTTCCTTTTTCGATCTTACCGGAATTAGATTAAACCTTTTTAATTTAAGAGAAATGAAGAAATTTCCAATTAGTCTAATATGTTGGCTAACTGAATTGTTGTTTTGTTTGGCTGTTGAATGTCTTACCGTTCACTGACTGCATAGTAGTCATTTACTGCTAGCTACAATGTAGTGACTCTATTTGAGGTGATGCATAGGGAACGACTGCTTAGAAAGTAAAATGTATGTGGAATGATATTTAGAGAGTAAAATGTATGTGGGAATGATGTTTAGAGAGTAAAATGTATGTGGGAATGATGTTTAGAGAGTAAAATGTATGTGGGAATGATGTTTAGAGAGTAAAATGTTTGTGGGAATGATGTTTAGAGAGTAAAATGTTTGTGGGAATGATGTTTAGAGAGTAAAATGTTTGTGGGAATGATGTTTAGAGAGTAAAATGTTTGTGGGAATGATGTTTAGAGAGTAAAATGTATGTGGGAATGATGTTTAGAGAGTAAAATATTTGTGGGAATGATGTTTAGAGAGTAAAATGTTTGTGGGAATGATGTTTAGAGAGTAAAATGTATGTGGGAATGATGTTTAGAGAGTAAAATGTTTGTGGGAATGATGTTTAGAGAGTAAAATGTTTGTGGGAATGATGTTTAGAGAGTAAAATGTTTGTGGGAATGATGTTTAGAGAGTAAAATGTATGTGGGAATCATGTTTAGAGAGTAAAATGTTTGTGGGAATGATGTTTAGAGAGTAAAATGTTTGTGGGAATGATGTTTAGAGAGTAAAATGTATGTGGGAATGATGTTTAGAGAGTAAAATGTTTGTGGGAATGATGTTTAGAGAGTAAAATGTTTGTGGGAATGATGTTTAGAGAGTAAAATGTATGTGGGAATGATGTTTAGAGAGTAAAATGTATGTGGGAATGATGTTTAGAGAGTAAAATGTATGTGGGAATGATGTTTAGAGAGTAAAATGTATGTGGGAATGATGTTTAGAGAGTAAAATGATTGTGGGAATGATGTTTAGAGAGTAAAATGTTTGCGGGAATGATGTTTAGAGAGTAAAATGTTTGTGGGAATGATGTTTAGAGAGTAAAATGTATGTGGGAATGATGTTTAGAGAGTAAAATGTATGTGGGAATGATGTTTAGAGAGTAAAATGTATGTGGGAATGATGTTTAGAGAGTAAAATGTTTATGGGAATGATGTTTAGAGAGTAAAATGTATGTGGGAATGATGTTTAGAGAGTAAAATGTATAGGGGAATGATGTTTAGAGAGTAAAATGTTTGTGGGAATGATGTTTAGAGAGTAAAATGTATGTGGGAATGATGTTTAGAGAGTAAAATGTTTGTGGGAATGATGTTTAGAGAGTAAAATGTTTGCGGGAATGATGTTTAGAGAGTAAAGTGTTTGCGGGAATGATGTTTAGAGAGTAAAATGTTTGCGGGAATGATGTTTAGAGAGTAAAATGTTTGTGGGAATGATGTTTAGAGAGTAAAATGTATGTGGGAATGATGTTTAGAGAGTAAAATGTATGTGGGAATGATGTTTAGAGAGTAAAATGTTTGTGGGAATGATGTTTAGAGAGTAAAATGTTTGTGGGAATGATGTTTAGAGAGTAAAATGTATGTGGGAATGATGTTTAGAGAGTAAAATGTTTGTGGGAATGATGTTTAGAGAGTAAAATGTATGTGGGAATGATGTTTAGAGAGTAAAATGTATGTGGGAATGATGTTTAGAGAGTAAAATGTATGTGGTAATGATGTTTAGAGAGTAAAATGTATGTGGGAATGATGTTTAGAGAGTAAAATGTATGTGGGAATGATGTTTAGAGAGTAAAATGTATGTGGGAATGATGTTTAGAGAGTAAAATGTATGTGGGAATGATGTTTAGAGAGTAAAATGTTTGTGGGAATGATGTTTAGAGAGTAAAATGTATGTGGGAATGATGTTTAGAGAGTAAAATGTTTGTGGGAATGATGTTTAGAGAGTAAAATGTTTGTGGGAATGATGTTTAGAGAGTAAAATGTATGTGGGAATGATGTTTAGAGAGTAAAATGTTTATGGGAATGATGTTTAGAGAGTAAAATGTATGTGGGAATGATGTTTAGAGAGTAAAATGTATGTGGGAATGATGTTTAGAGAGTAAAATGTTTGTGGGAATGATGTTTAGAGAGTAAAATGTATGTGGGAATGATGTTTAGAGAGTAAAATATTTGTGGGAATGATGTTTAGAGAGTAAAATGTATGTGGGAATGATGTTTAGAGAGTAAAATGTATGTGGGAATGATGTTTAGAGAGTAAAATGTATGTGGGAATGATGTTTAGAGAGTAAAATGTATGTGGGAATGATGTTAAGAGAGTAAAATGTTTGTGGGAATGATGTTTAGAGAGTAAAATGTTTGCGGGAATGATGTTTAGAGAGTAAAATGTTTGCGGGAATGATGTTTAGAGAGTAAAATGTATGTGGGAATGATGTTTAGAGAGTAAAATGTTTGTGGGAATGATGTTTAGAGAGTAAAATGTTTGCGGGAATGATGTTTAGAGAGTAAAGTGTTTGCGGGAATGATGTTTAGAGAGTAAAATGTTTGTGGGAATGATGTTTAGAGAGTAAAATGTATGTGGGAATGATGTTTAGAGAGTAAAATGTATGTGGGAATGATGTTTAGAGAGTAAAATGTATGTGGGAATGATGTTTAGAGAGTAAAATGTATGTGGGAATGATGTTTAGAGAGTAAAATGTATGTGGGAATGATGTTTAGAGAGTAAAATGTATGTGGGAATGATGTTTAGAGAGTAAAATGTATGTGGGAATGATGTTTAGAGAGTAAAATGTATGTGGGAATGATGTTTAGAGAGTAAAATGTTTGTGGGAATGATGTTTAGAGAGTAAAATGTTTGTGGGAATGATGTTTAGAGAGTAAAATGTATGTGGGAATGATGTTTAGAGAGTAAAATGTTTGTGGGAATGATGTTTAGAGAGTAAAATGTATGTGGGAATGATGTTTAGAGAGTAAAATGTTTGTGGGAATGATGTTTAGAGATTAAAATGTTTGTGGGAATGATGTTTAGAGAGTAAAATGTTTGCGGGAATGATGTTTAGAGAGTAAAATGTATGTGGGAATGATGTTTAGAGAGTAAAATGTTTGTGGGAATGATGTTTAGAGAGTAAAATGTATGTGGGAATGATGTTTAGAGAGTAAAATGTAAGTGGGAATGATGTTTAGAGAGTAAAATGTATGTGGGAATGATGTTTAGAGAGTAAAATATTTGTGGGAATGATGTTTAGAGAGTAAAATGTTTGTGGGAATGATGTTTAGAGAGTAAAATGTATGTGGGAATGATGTTTAGAGAGTAAAATGTATGTGGGAATGATGTTTAGAGAGTAAAATGTATGTGGGAATGATGTTTAGAGAGTAAAATGTATGTGGGAATGATGTTAAGAGAGTAAAATGTTTGTGGGAATGATGTTTAGAGAGTAAAATGTTTGCGGGAATGATGTTTAGAGAGTAAAATGTTTGCGGGAATGATGTTTAGAGAGTAAAATGTATGTGGGAATGATGTTTAGAGAGTAAAATGTTTGTGGGAATGATGTTTAGAGAGTAAAATGTTTGCGGGAATGATGTTTAGAGAGTAAAGTGTTTGCGGGAATGATGTTTAGAGAGTAAAATGTTTGTGGGAATGATGTTTAGAGAGTAAAATGTATGTGGGAATGATGTTTAGAGAGTAAAATGTATGTGGGAATGATGTTTAGAGAGTAAAATGTATGTGGGAATGATGTTTAGAGAGTAAAATGTATGTGGGAATGATGTTTAGAGAGTAAAATGTATGTGGGAATGATGTTTAGAGAGTAAAATGTATGTGGGAATGATGTTTAGAGAGTAAAATGTATGTGGGAATGATGTTTAGAGAGTAAAATGTATGTGGGAATGATGTTTAGAGAGTAAAATGTTTGTGGGAATGATGTTTAGAGAGTAAAATGTTTGTGGGAATGATGTTTAGAGAGTAAAATGTATGTGGGAATGATGTTTAGAGAGTAAAATGTTTGTGGGAATGATGTTTAGAGAGTAAAATGTATGTGGGAATGATGTTTAGAGAGTAAAATGTTTGTGGGAATGATGTTTAGAGATTAAAATGTTTGTGGGAATGATGTTTAGAGAGTAAAATGTTTGCGGGAATGATGTTTAGAGAGTAAAATGTATGTGGGAATGATGTTTAGAGAGTAAAATGTTTGTGGGAATGATGTTTAGAGAGTAAAATGTATGTGGGAATGATGTTTAGAGAGTAAAATGTAAGTGGGAATGATGTTTAGAGAGTAAAATGTATGTGGGAATGATGTTTAGAGAGTAAAATATTTGTGGGAATGATGTTTAGAGAGTAAAATGTTTGTGGGAATGATGTTTAGAGAGTAAAATGTATGTGGGAATGATGTTTAGAGAGTAAAATGTTAGTGGGAATGATGTTTAGAGAGTAAATGTATGTGGGAATGATGTTTAGAGAGTAAAATGTATGTGGGAATGATGTTTAGAGAGTAAAATGTATGTGGGAATGATGTTTAGAGAGTAAAATGTTTGTGGGAATGATGTTTAGAGAGTAAATGTATGTGGGAATGATGTTTAGAGAGTAAAATGTATGTGGGAATGATGTTTAGAGAGTAAATGTATGTGGGAATGATGTTTAGAGAGTAAATGATTGTGGGAATTATGTTTAGAGAGTAAAAGTTTGCGGGAATGATGTTTAGAGAGTAAAATGTTTGTGGGAATGATGTTTAGAGAGTAAATATTTGTGGGAATGATGTTTAGAGAGTAAAATGTATGTGGGAATGATGTTTAGAGAGTAAAATGTTTGTGGGAATGATGTTTAGAGAGTAAAATGTATGTGGGAATGATGTTTAGAGAGTAAATGTATGTGGGAATGATGTTTAGAGAGTAAATGTTTGTGGGAATGATGTTTAGAGAGTAAAATGTTTGTGGGAATGATGTTTAGAGAGTAAAATGTATGTGGGAATGATGTTTAGAGAGTAAAATGTTTGTGGGAATGATGTCTAGAGAGTAAAATGTATGTGGGAATGATGTTTAGAGAGTAAAATGTATGTGGGAATGATGTTTAGAGAGTAAAATGTATGTGGGAATGATTTTTAGAGAGTAAAATGTATGTGGGAATGATGTTTAGAGAGTAAAATGGAAATGGAAAGATGTTTCCAAACTAGTTATTTTAATTAGTTTCCATGCCTGTAGGTATTATGGATACCAATTAAAATATTCTTCTCGTTTTCAAAGGAGCAAAATCGTTAAATATTGGAATTATAAATTACATTTTTTCCTTATATAATCTAAATATATGGAATCATGACCGATAACTCCGTAGTTACCCCAGTGATTGGCCACACACGTGACATGACTCATGAGGTATATCTTCGGTGGTGCCTGTACTAGAATCTCTTCATCTCCACCGACTCTATCACCATGATTGCTCGATAAATATTCACGAGGGAGGTAAAAGACATTCCCTGCGAGATGAAGTCCCTCTTTGTTGTTATAGTTTGGGCAACTGAGGAATTTGTCAATGTGTTACTAATTGCGGTGAGACGGCAAGAGAATTCAGAGAATTTAGTTGATTATATTTGAAATATTAGTGGGGGGAGAAAGTCCATAAATCATTTTGAGAGAAAGTTATGGTGGCGCCGTAGGTAGGTTTACTTTGATCTTCTGTCTCACCAATATTCACAAACTTTATTTATTAAGTTTGCAAACTATTTTTTTAATTACTGAAGAAATTCCGGAAGAAAGTGTGATGGTATAAGTATATAGGGTGTCTCTGAAATGGTACAGAGTTAAAACGCTCATAACTTTTAAGATGCTAAAGCTAGTAAAGTAGAATAAATTTCATTCGAAAAGCAGGTATAAAAGATTTATTTCAATAACAATTGACATTTGAAATTCAGTACCTACACTTATCAATGTTATCAGCCAAATTCGCTATCACCTTCTGTAATGAATCGATAATTATGGACGAGATGATTTCACATACAACAGATGTGTAGTTGTGAGATATTGGATGGGTACCACTATGTACTCTTTCTTTAAGATAATCCCAGAGAAAATAATATGAGAGTGTCAGATCAGGTGATCTAAGTGGCCCAGAAAATTCACACCTATGGGATATTAACCTCTATGGGAATTGAGTCTTCAACTATTCCATGGTATCACGTGCTTATGTGAAGAAGATCCATCTTGTTTAAACCAATCATTAGGTGTCATTTTTCAAGCAAAGGTCATTATTACCATTTCAAGATAATTAACACCGTTAATGGTTTGGCTCTCAAAAAAGTCCAATCTATAAATCTTGTTGCCGCTCAAATCTCACCAAAATGTTGACACCTGTTTATTTGTTGTTAAATCGGTCGGCCTAGTTGAAGGCCAGTTTCGATTTTTTTTATATTCCATTTAAATATATATGACAGTCATCACTAAAAGACGAAGGTATGCACTCTACGAGTGTTCGTTCTAGTTTAGATTGTGAATGGCGGAGGTTCTTATTTCACGTATGGAAATCAGAGCCAAAGATCTTTTAACTCACTGATATTTAATATTTTGAATGCAGTTACGAATTTCTGAGATTCATGGCACATCATTTCATCTACAAGAATCTCTCTCTGTTCCAGTGTTAGTTGATGCATTTTCTTATCATTAGTCTTATCATGACCATTGTTATGGTAAGAAATACATCTTTTAAACTGGCTCTTTCGAATGAAATTTATCTTTACTTTCTAGTTTCAACAGTAAAAAGTTATGACCATTTTAATTATATACCATTTTTTGGAGATTAGGATCAGCTTTCAAACTAAAAAACATTTATATCTAATATGCTAAATAACATCATAATAGTAAATTCTAGTAATATCTCAAAGATTATATAATACGTACCGTAAATATTTAAATTTTAGACACTTTAATGCCGTGTTCCCCCTGCTTATAAGCGGGGAGAATATTTGAGCATGCATATTACCTTCACGTGAGAATATTGCTGCTATAGCTTCCTAGGCTCTAAAATTGGCTCAAAGATTTCGTCACACTAAATAAGGAAGATTGGTTAGTTGAACGCAGAGATTGTCAGTTACTTTAACAGAATAATATGACCAAATTTGGATAGACAATTTGAATAGGAAATGAACTCACTTGTTTGGTTGAGTGCATAATATTGTGACATAGGAAAATAGCCCAAAGAATAATGAGGGTTAAATTGAAGATGATATTTAGCGCCATCTTTAATTTATATCACGATGTGTGATTTGATTTTTGTTTCTAATATGTGTTTTTATGTTTTAATTCAAACGGGAAAAATGGGAAGTATAATTAAATTAGATTTATTATTTTTCCATATCAGAAAAAGAATGGGTTTCATTAATTTAAAAGGAACAAAATGAAATATTTTATTGAAAGAATGGAATATTTATTATATGTAAATATGTATAAATGTTATTAATTAAGATACCTGTAAGATTAAATAATAATTTAATTGAGATCGATAATCCTATAAATTCTTTGAAAATTTAAAAATGAACTTTAATTCAAAATTAATAGAGTATTTATCAATTCAGTCCAGTGAACTAAAAAGTTTCGATCCAACAATTCAAATTTAAAAAAATAATACCGTAGAGCTCCTCTACAGTGAATGTCGAGATAAGTATCCCGTATAGTAGACGTATATTCTTTAGTCTACCAAGAATAGCCATCTGTTTTAGAAAACCTTGGCCATTCTATGGCAGACTGAAGAAAAGCTGTTCACTATATTGGGTAGTTCCCTTACTCAGGACTCTACATTCACTATAGCGGACTCCACTATATAGGAGTTCTACTGAACTAAAATCTTTTAATTCAACAATTCAAATTTGACAAAAATGATATTGATGAAATTGATTCATGCACTTCGCTGTTCATTAACGTATTTCCAATGCATATGTGTTTAAAAACAAACTAACATATTCTCAGTTCAAAGATAAGTCTCATTTTCCATGATTTAAACCATCCTTTTTTCGATTCTTCGTTCAAAGCTGGAAGTTTTTGTGTACTTCTCATTTTTTCCTCATTACACTGTCATTACTTAAAAGTTCATCAAGTTTGACGGCCTGTAAGTCTTTGAAATTGAGTGATGATTTTGCTGCTGTACAACCATGTCAAAATTATCTGTGCCTATGTATATTCTACCCACTATTTCAAGTACATCTTTTATGGATATTTATTTAATTCATATTGTGTGAAAAGTATTTAAAAAAAGTAAAAATATTTATTATTTCTCATATTATGTAACAAAGTTTGGTTGGTAAAAAAAATATTACTCTCCAATTTTATTTGTATTCGATCCTTTCCTTGATTTGGGATGAATTCTGAACAGCATATTTATTTTCATTCTTGAATATTTGTTTTCTTATCTCAATATACAGTGGAACTCCTCTATAGTGAATTTCAACTAGTTCATTATAGAGAGTTTACTCTACTGTATAGGATTTAAGAGATTCATAGAAAACTTATAGTCATTTGTGGCAGACTAAACTAAATATGTTCACAACATATGTAAATTCACTATAAAGGACTCTACTATTCGGGATGGTTCACTATACAGGAGTTCACTATAGAAGAGTTCTACTTTATAGTAAGGAACATATATTCATAAAAGTAGTATAAAAAGAAACACATCAAAGCTATATGTTATAATGAGCATTAATAAAATAATAGATAGATATTTTTAATTGTATTAAGTATGTTTATGCAATAATATCTTGCTTTGTACTCCCCTTCAAACTAATTCATCATTCACATCAATTATGCTTATAGCAAATAAATAATCTTTGAAGAGTTTATATCAGTTATTGGATGAATATAAGTATTTTCATTGCTTAAGCAAGGTATACAATATTGAAACATGCCTTGAACATGCAGTTTAATATAACTATTTGCAATACTAAAGGATGATATACATTAATTAAACATGTAGTTGAATACACCTATTTTCATTACTTAAGCATGCTATTTAAACATGTCTTGGACATGTAGTTGCAATCGCGTGCCAACTTGCAACATGTCAGTCTCAGGTGACAAATTCATGTCAGTGCAAAGTGAATTTGTTAGAGAGATGTGCAGGAGACAGAGTTATAGACACTGTTTTATCTTGTCCCCAACAATAGAGAAAAACTACAAATGAAATTTACCGACTTAGGTTTCTACCACTTTGCTCAATTGTACATTGTATTATTTAAAAGCTAATCCCTATATATAATATTTGTTTTTTATGTAGGTAGATGATATCTAAAGAATATCAAAAACGAAGGTTGTATAGGGATGATTTGAAACATATTATTCTAAATCACATTCAAACTAGAAATGCGCGAAAAATAATCTATATTCAGAATCATTCGATGAAGATATATATTAAAAGACGAGAAGTATAAAATGCAACAAAATAAGATGGCGTTGGAGAATACGAAGTAGTTTTCATTTCTCATATTAAAGGTAGGGAAGGATTATCAGTAGGACTGTTTGAAGAGGTTTTGTCCGAAGAAAGTCCTACCTTATCCAAACAGGACACACTCTCTGTACCAACACTTGAGCTAAATTACATTACCGAAACCTGCCTCCTTCTTGTATTTCCTAGGCCACTTTATCCCGAATATCTGTTTTGTTCTGTATGAATGCAATACATTTGATTATAGTGGAATGTATTGGAGATTCTGCAAACACATTTCTCCAAATGGAACCGCGAATCTCGTGAGACTATTTTATAAACTCTTTATTTTAAAATGAGAATTCTTCCACTAATATTATTTGTTGTAATTTGAAACTCAATGCATAATAAATAAGAACGTTGAAAATTATAGACTTATATTAAGAATGTATAAACATTAGAAACTCTTCAGTCTAAGGGGATTAGAATTATTTAACATCATTAAGGTGATGGAGAGAAGAAGAGCTGTGGGCATCATTACTTATTTACATGCTAACTATTAATTTACATTTACACCCCTTATTTACAAGCTAACTATTAATTTACATTTACACCCCTTATTTACAAGCTAACTAATAATTTACACTTACACCCCTTATTTAAAAGCTGACTAATACTTTACATTTTCATCACTTATTTACAAGCTGACTGATAATCTACATTTACATCACTTATTTACAAGCTGACTAATAATTTACATTTACATCACCTATTTACAAGCTGACTATTAATTTACATTTAAATCATTTATTTACATGCTAACTATTAATTTACATTTACATCACTTATTTACAAGCTAATTATTAATTTACATTTACATCATTTATTTACATGCTAACTGTTAATTTACATTTACATCAATTATTTACAAGCTAACTATTAATTTACATTTGCATCACTTATTTACATGCTAACTGTTAATTTACATTTACATCAATTATTTATAAGCTAACTATTAATTTACATTTACATCACTTATTTACATGCTAACTATTAATTTACATTTACATCACTTATTTACAAGCTAACTATTAATTTACATTTACATCAATTATTTACAAGCTGACTAATAATTTACATTTACATCACTTATTTACATGCTAACTATTAATTTACATTTACATCATTTATTTACAAGCTAACTATTAATTTACATTTACATAACTTATTTACAAGCTAACTATTCATTTACATTTACATCACTTATTTACAAGCTAACTAATAATTTACATTTACACCCCTTATTTACATGCTAGCTAATAATTGTGATGTCGATTCACATTAGTTACTATCTACCCATTCATTATACATATTATATTACCATGGCAAGATGAATTTATTTCTGCGATATTAAAGAGAATATGATAAATCTTTCCTGCCTGGTTAATTATATATAATATGAATGACAAGCAATTATTCATTTTCTAAATATTTCATTTAATATATATTTTGGAACAACACAGTACTCAGACACTCTCAGTACACGGAAAGTGGGTGTTTGCACACAGGCCATCAAACAATCTGACCTTTAAAGTTCTGACCAACCTGCGTTAGTGTACATTTTCCCAGTAAGGTGAGTGATGTCATCAGTCATGAAAAGGTTGCATATTTAACACTTTCTGCCCTTAGAAAACATGTGATGTTTTCCCCTTACAGATGATGTGTTTTGCGAAGTTTTTCGAGATATTTTCCGTAAATGACCGGTGAAACATACCTGTTGAACATAGTGAACTTCAACTAATTCACTATAGAGGATTTAAGATATGGATAGAAAATGGACCTTTTCATGGCTGACTATAGTAAATATTTTTTCTTTCTTTTTGAAAGAAATATTTTTCTTTCTTTCATTATACAAGGTATTTTTTTTCTCAGAACTCTAAAAATCAGGATGGTTCACTACACATGACTTCATTATAGAGGAGTTGCACTGGTAGAATTAATTTATTATAAATAGATGCATAGAAGACTTATAAATCTTGTGGCAGACTAAACTAGATATGTTCACTATAGAGGTGTCTACTAATCAGGTGATTCACTATACAGGAGTTCAACAAAGAGGAGTTCCACTATATATTCAATGTTATATATCATATAATATTAATATTTTCCTGTATATCTTTGGTGATATTTCGCGCAATCTTCTATTTAATGGTTCTTCTAAACCATTGTAACTATCTTATATATTTTTTTATCAACTACAATGACAAGAACTTACATTATCTATAAGATGATGGTATTTGTATATACATGCCGCAGCATAAATCATCTTTTATTGCATATCTATCTACACTATCGACTATACAAAAATGAGATTTGCTCCTGAACAAGAAACAGCTTTTAGATAATATACTTCTTTGTAGCAACATTATATGCAAATGATACTTGTAAAACATTGCATAAATCATCTGAAATATATAGGGAAAAACCTTGGAATAAATAACAGTTCCTATTTCCGATCATATATGGGAAAAGTATACGTATTTAATATTAAACTTTTTATTTTAATTATATTCTTTTCTCTTTATGATCGGAAAAGTTGAACCATTCGATAACTCAGAATTTACCCGATATATTTTATTACTACCTATAAAGAAATAAGTATAGTTACATAATTTAGAAATTACCTAAATTTATGAGTATTTGCAGTATACTCATGATTTAATTTTATAATAATTGTCTCGAAACATAATAATTGATGTGAAAATAAATTAAATTACATACATCATAATGTATATATTTCCGAACAATATTTGGAGACTCATTCAAATAGTGCTAAAGTCTACGGAGAATGGTAATAATATTTAATTTACTTTACAATCATCTTATTCACTGTACAGTGATTTCATTAGCAATTTAAATATCATATACAGAAAAAGAGATACGATTTTTATCAGCCGAGCGTTAATTACAAATCGTGTTAAAATTTGTTGATTAAGCAAAACATTTAGAACAAGAAAATAATTTGTGTTACATTTGTATCATAAAAATTAATATAATTTCATACTAGATATAATGGTAAAATTCATGAATTAAATTTTGTTTATTCATAAATTGTTATCATCATTAAATAGATAGTTAATTTTCACCTATTCATATTTTCCGACTTGTATCTTTTCGGAACAATTTCCCATTTTCAGACTTTTCCCATTTTCAGACTTTTCCCATTTTCAGACTTTTTTCAGTTTCCGACTTTTCCCATTTTCCGACTTTTTTCAATTTTTAACTTTATCCCATTTCCGATTTTTCCAAATTTTCGTCATTCCCCAACTTCCGGTTTTTCCCAATTTCCTACCTTTCCTATTTCCCGATTTTCCTTTTTCCCTTGGCGAGAGCAGGACTCGATTTTTTGAATCCTTTGTGGGTGTCAAAAAGCCATTCCTTCCGATCCATTGAACCGAAAAACAAAAACACGAGAGAAGAACGCGAACAAACTTTGAATTGAGAAAATTATTAACAGCTAATATCCCAGGCAAGAAAGATCTACTCCCTTAATATCCAAGGCAAGAAGGATCTATTCCCTTAATATCCCAGGCAAGAAGGATCTACTCCCTTAATATCCCAGGCAAGAAAGATCTACTCCCTTAATATCCAAGGCAAGAAGGATCTATTCCCTTAATATCCCAGGCAAGAAGGATCTACTCCCTTAATATCCCAGGCAAGAAAGATCTACTCCCTTAATATCCAAGGCAAGAAGGATCTATTCCCTTAATATCCCAGGCAAGAAGGATCTATTCCCTTAATATCCCAGGCAAGAAGGATCTATTCCCTCAATATCCCAGGCAAGAAGGATCTATTCCCTTAATATCCCAGGCAAGAAGGATATATTCCCTTAATATCCCAGGCAAGAAGGATCTACTCCCTTAATATCCCAGGCAAGAAGGATCTATTCCCTTAATATCCCAGGCAAGAAGGATCTATTCCCTTAATATCCCAGGCAAGAAGGATCTACTCCCTTAATATCCCAGGCAAGAAAGATCTACTCCCTTAATATCCAAGGCAAGAAGGATCTACTCCCTTAATATCCCAGGCAAGAAAGATCTATTAATAAATCGTGGCCTTGGATATTCTCCTAATATCCCAGGAAAGAAGGATCTATTCATGGAATAATTAGGGAATATTTCTGGCAAGAAGGATCTATTCCTGGTTATATTCTCTTGATATACCAGGAAAGAAGGAATTATTCCTGGGATATTAAGAGAATATCCCAGGAATAAATACTTCTTGCCAGTTGTGGAACAAACTTTACTTGGATGCTATAATCGAAAAGTAATGATATTATTCCTGATAAATTTGAATTACTGGACAGGAAATATGTTAATGATGCCATTAATTTAGGAGATGATGATTACGATAATAAGATAATTACGATAGTAAGATATAAAATAATCACGATAATAAATGTAAGATAATCAAGATAGGACATAAACTAATTACGATAATAAAATAATCACCATGATGAAATCGAATAATCTCGATAACAAAATAAGTAAAGAAAAATCTATAAAAAGGTTTCTAATTGCCACTATATTCAAAATCGATTAATAAATATAATAATTTATTGCAATTAAATAGTTTGCAATGACGTATCGATTTTATTTGAAAAATTACTTCATTTTTCACTCTTCAACAAATCTTATATAAGAAACACACGATTATCTTTAAGTCAAGTAAAAATCAAAGTATGTATTCTTTATTTTAGTACTATTTGATATACAGTGCCATGCATTATGGTGCCTCACAGCTAGCAATATGCACTAGGGTTTCAGATTACATATGCAAATTTATTTGATATCCTCTGCAATATATAGAACAGTCTTCTCAATGTCATATGAAAAAATGTATCATTCATCATACAATATTCATACATAATCAGTTATCGTGGAAGTAAAAAAAAAAATATTATCCTATGAAGGAATTGTACCATTAAATCTACGGAAAATGGTATTGATATTTCAGTAACTTTTACATCACAATAACAAGAATTTAAATTATTAATATAAATTATGCAAGAGGAAGTAATGAAAAAATTTCTCCATCAAGCAAATAAAATCTGTATCAGCTGGACAAATAGGCACCATTAAATAGCTAGAGTCAAATACTAATAACACACAAAAACTATCCTATGGCATTAAAAGATAAAAATTATTCGGCAATTCCTCATCAAAAAACAAGCCTCTTACAATTTGCCAGATACAGAAAAGAGCCTACCAATTTTCTATAAAAACAAAATATCATCTCAATATAAACAAGAAGAATAATAACCTACGCAAAATAGTGAGCAACCATATAAATCCGACTACAAACTACACCCTCAACCTAAAGTATTGTTATAAAAATAGCTACCTTAGTAATATGTTCATAAAAAACAGCCCTCACTCACTCGAAAGGACAAAGATCACATGTAGTCTATGTATACACTCGCCCTAAGAAAGCGTGTCAACCTTCCATCTCAACGTACATAGACTACACCGAATGCACTCTCACCGACAGACTCAGAAACCACGCACTGAACTGATCCATAGCCCTACACAGCCTATGGCATCATAGCTACAAGATAATACTGCTGAAATTCTAGAAAACACTGCAAATATCCTAACTTTGAAAGTGCAGGCAACAAGAAAATTTCAATAAGATGCTACAAAATAATTTATTGCAATATAATAAAAATGTTTCTCAAAATCAGTACACATGAAATTAAACATTATTCATTTATAACAATGGAAAAACTTGCAAATAATAACTAGGAGAAATCAAATGCAATCCATTTTTCAATGAATAATGTTACGTAAATAAACTGCTGCCAAACTACACTAACATTATATATTATACATATATATATATATATATATACATGATTGAGTTCGCGGGATTCGAACCCTGGACCCTTATAGTACTGTGCCAGAGCTATACCGATTACGCTACTGGGTGTAGTCGATAAAGCTCTGACACACTACTATGAAGCTCCAGGGTTTAAATCCTGCGAACTCTATCATGTATTTATGTTTCATTTAACCCAGGTTTGGAGCGTCAGTCCTTCTGCCCTGTTGCATTAATATGTGTCTGAGGGTCACAGGTCCTACAACTTTGAATAAATATATATCTATATATTTGTATAATTTGGCAGCAGTTTATTTAGATGAAACGAAACACCAATTTAGAACAATACAAAAACTTGCAATAAAGCTAGAAAATATAAAATGCCACCTATCCTTTAATGAATGCTGCTACATATCTATATGTATATATATATATTATATAGATCAGCCTAGTAAAAAGATGCATCCCGTCCGTCTGTGCAAACGATGATTTTGTTTGCTTCATGATGCAAATATTGGTTTATGAGAAATATTGGGAAGCAATGAGTCATGACTCAGTTGACTTAAAACAAACTCCATCAAGCCAAAGGAACACAAAAATACACCTTCGAGAGAAAACCAAAGGTTAGTCTTCACTTTGGAAAATTTCACATAGAGCTGATATTTTTAATATGAATATACAAATTCTTTGGAATTGAAAACTAAAGTATATGATATCAATTGAATAACATTAGAAGGGGCACTCGTAGAGCGCATACTTCGCCGCCGGTTCAATAACCCGATCACTGCCATAATCTAATCCGATGGTTCCTAGACATTGCCCAATCGTCCCACCAAATTTCAGGCAATTTTGGTGAATGCTTATTGAGTTATGCCAATAGCAAGATTACAAATAAAAATATTAATATTTAATAAATATTAATAAATATGAATAGAAATATTCCTGTTATTCGTACAGAGAAAATATTGCTGATTGAAACATAATTTTTCGCAATTCTGTGAAGGTAATAGAATAATTTAAATCCCTTACTTAATTTTAACAATTTAACAATAAATTATTGTAATTTATAACAAATAACTCAATACAAAGGGAATCCTTTACATTATAAGTATGTATGAATGGTAAGTTACGAATTATAAAAAGGTTCTACATCTTCAGTCATATAAAATATAATATATTATAAATTATTTAACTTATATTTTAAATGGTATACCTGCAGGTATCTTTGGTACCAATTAAGTTATATTTTTGTTCCTTATATGACCGAAGATGTTGAACCGTCCGTTAATTCGTGACTCTCCCTATATAAAAATATTTCTACGGAAATATTTCCCCTGGCTGTAACATTATAATTTCAACCACCGAATCGTTTAATTCGAAATTAATTAAGTCTGAAAGCATTTCGGTACTTTTGTCTTCTATTTTTACACACCGACGCACTTTAAATTGTTAGGCAAAAGAATGATTTTTCAGGAGAAACATTTCATCATTTTATTCCATCTACTCCTCTTCTCTAAATCTGAATTTCCTCTTCAGATTTTTATTCAGGGAGAAAGAACCGAATGGGAGTATTTTGAAATTGTGAATGATGAATGGGTCACTCGTTATGAAAACTTGACACCAACAAACCATGATATGATATTTGAGGGAAAAACTACATTGGTACTCTAGGTTTTATTTCAATTGTATATTATATGTTTCCATAATAATTATATTTAATAAATTTAATAATATAAACTCATTTTTTACATATACAACTGAGTTAAAAATAATGGAAAATATTTTAAAACATATGTCTCAATACCAGTAAGTCAATTCAATAAAAGAAGACACAGAAACAGAAGAAGAAGAAGCCTTCATTACAGCAATTTAACTAAAGTGAAGTAGAATGTTCGCGATTTTACTGAAGATAGACATACGTTTCAAAGGAGCTCCTATCGCACCATATTAATCACGTGACGAGTTAAAGTGCTCTGCAATTGACTAAAGAAACATCGAAAGAGTGTTTGTATCTTCCAGAAGGTAGATACACGAATAAAGAAAACAGCCACTCGTTATTTGACGACAAAAAGAAGAACAATTTTTGATGACTTTGCGACACTGTTATGAGCCGTAAAAATGGAGTAGTTGATGAGGCCTGTAGACACTAGACACTGTAGATGATGAGGCCTGTAGACACTGTAGATGATGAGGCCTGTAGACACTGTAGATGATGAGGCCTGTAGACACTGTAGATGATGAGGCCTTTAGACACTGTAGATGGTGAGGCCTGTAAACACTGTAGATGATGAGGCCTGTAGACACTGTAGATGATTTGGCCTGAAGACACTGTAGATGATGAGGCCTGTAGACACTGTAGATGATGAGACCTGTAGACACTGTAGATGATGAGACCTGAAGACACTGTAGATGATGAGGCCTGAAGACACTGTAGATGATGAGGCCTGAAGACACTGTAGATGATGAGGCCTGTAGACACTGTAGATGATGAGACCTGAAGACACTGTAGATGATGAGGCCTGAAGACACTGTAAATGATTTGGCCTGAAGACACTGTAGATGATGAGGCCTGTAGACACTGTAGATGATGAGACCTGAAGACACTGTAGATGATGAGGTCTGAAGACACTGTAGATGATGAGGCCTGAAGACACTGTAGATGATGAGACCTGAAGACACTGTAGATGATGAGGCCTGAAGACACTGTAGATGATGAGGCCTGTAGACACTGTAGATGATGAGACCTGAAGACACTGTAGATGATGAGGCCTGAAGACACTGTAAATGATGAGGCCTGTAGATACTGTAGATGATGAGGCCTGAAGATACTGTAGATGATGAGGCCTGAAGATACTGTAGATGATGAGGCCTGAAGACACTGTAGATTATGAGGCCTGAAGGTACTGTAGATGATGAGGCCTGAAGACACTGTAGATGATGAGGCCTGTAGACACTGTAGATGATGAGACCTGAAGACACTGTAGATGATGAGGCCTGAAGATACTGTAGATGATGAGGCCTGAAGACACTGTAGATGATGAGGCCTGAAGATACTGTAGATGATGAGGCCTGAAGACACTGTAGATGATGAGGCCTGAAGACACTGTAGATGATGAGGCCTGTAGACACTGTAGATGATGAGGCCTGAAGACACTGTAGATGATGAGACCTGAAGACACTGTAGATGATGAGGCCTGAAGACACTGTAGATGATGAGACCTGAGGACACTGTAGATGATGAGGCCTGAAGACACTGTAGATGATGAGGCCTGTAGACACTGTAGATGATGAGGCCTGAAGACACTGTAGATAATGAGGCCTGAAGACACTGTAGATGATGAGGCCTGAAGACACTGTAGATGATTAGACCTGAAGATACTGTAGATGATGAAGCCTGAAGACACTGTAGATAATGAGGCCTGTATACACTGTATATAGAGAGGCCTGTAGACACTAGGCACCGTAGATGATGAGGCCTGTAGACACGATAGTATTTTAGGCCTGTCTGAACACTTGATAATACACTTAATGCATCAAAGTATCAATTATTAATTCGGATACTGTAATGCCGAGAACACGTTCATGTCCGCTGTTTAGATTTCACTGACGCATGTCATATCTGATATATTGCAATATTGCATCGGCTTCAGTGACTTCATGAGTTGCTATCTAATTCCGCCCACAACTTTAGCCTAAAGGCATCGGTAGGACAGTCAGTGATTCGATAGACTGGTGACATTACACGCTTAAACGGTTCAGTAAATGTTTCGGTTGAGAGAAAATGAGGTTAAGTAGCAACAGAATTTCCTATTAACTTTTAGACTTGTTATTGCTTAGTAAATCTTTTTATACGGAAATTTTTTTCAATTTAATTTGCTAGTCAGATAGGGAATAAGTCCACGTTTTCTATCATGTACGGATGAAGTATAAAGTAATTATTATTTACCTATCCATGATACAAGCACGTATCATGAAAACTAATTAAAAAAAGTTATATAATCATTTCTATATAATCTTATATTATCAAAGAAGTGGAACTGTCCGATAACTTGGAACTCACCCTATTGTGTAGCAATATCAAATTGGTAACCAGAGTTCGTTTTCTGTTCAAACTGCGTATCTAAATGGCAGTATATACCTACTATATATACAACAATCTCTACGTTGAACTAACCAATCTCATTTTTTTCGGAATGAGTTTGTCCACGTGAGAATTGTTTGAACAGTCTTTTGTTTGCGGAAAAAAGTGTCCTGTTATTACTATAATGGACACAGAAAGTATATTTATACAGCGTGTGTATACCATTTATACAGCGTGTTATTACCATTTATACAGCGTGTTATACGATTTATACAGCGTGTTATACGATTTATACAGCGTGTTATACGATTTATACAGCGTGTTATACGATTTATACAGCGTGTTTATACCATTTATACAGCGTGTTATACGATTTATACAGCGTGTTATACGATTTATACAGCGTGTTTATACCATTTATACAGCGTGTTATACGATTTATACAGCGTGTTATACGATTTATACAGCGTGTGTATACCATTTATACAGCGTGTTATACGATTTAAACAGCGTGTTTATACCATTTATACAGCGTGTTATACCATTTATACAGCGTGTTTATACCATTGATATAGCGTGTTTATACCATTTATACAGTGTGCTTATACCATTTATACAGCGTGTTATATCATTTATACAGTGTGCTTATACCATTTATACAGCGTGTTATATCATTTATACAGCGTGTTTATACCATTTATACAGCGTGTTTATACCATTTATACAGCGTGTTTATACTATTTGTACAGCATGTTTATACCATTTATACAGCGTGTTTATACTATTTGTACAGCATGTTTATACCATTTATACAGCGAAATATTCAACCAGTAAATAATTTCTGTTTCAAAATCACTAATTGTTAATTTCGACTTGGAAATTCAATTCGAATATACTACAGACTGATTTTTTTATGATGAAATACAAATGAACTGTATCAAATATCAATATAATATTTAACTTTTAAAAGTAAAATATTTTGACCTGGTGTATAATAAATAATACACTTTATTCAGAATAATAAGTAAGATAAACATGAACATGCATTTTTATGAAAAATTTCGAAGTTATTAATATTGAAATATATTAATTTCTAAAGTCCGTCCTAGTACCTTAAATAGGTGTTATTGGACAATTAAAAACTGAATATCGAAAATGAATAATATAACAATTTTAGACTAAATGTTAATTTTTATTTAAAAATTGTTTCATAAATTAGGTTTTGATTTAGAAAATATCTTCTCTCACCCTAGGAATTACGAGTTAATAAATTGTATAAATTGACGGTGACTTTATTAGCATTTTGGTCTTGAAAGAAGTTGCACCCTATTAGTTATTATGAGGAAATCCTCCCACTCTCAGATTGGTAAGACGATCTGAATGAAAGATTGTTCGTTGACCACATGAAGATTTACAGCATCTCATATACGAGTATTTGCTGTAATGTTCATATAGTCGATGAAAATGTACTTCATCTAAAGTAATAAACAGAAGAAGTTAAGTCAACTTGACTAAGAATTTGAGTCCATAAAATAATGATAAAAATTCAGTCTTAAATCAGATACAAACTAGATTTTTTGAACTTTCTGAATTTTATACAGATGAAGATGTAAAATTTTTCTTTTGAATATTCTTAATAGTCATTTTTTGTAATAGTTCACTGAGCTATGTTTCTGATAGAGATCTAAGGATTATCGTTCACTCGATGTAGCACAGTTCTAATTTTTCTGGTGTTCTTCAGCGCCTCTTTTTTACTTCCAATCGATCAGTAGTTGTTAAATTTCTAACTCGCTTGTGAATTATTTTCTTAGATGAACATTAAGCCTAAAATCCTTTTGAACATTTTTCGTAGCTTCGGTTTTTCACGGATGAAATTTTGCTTCTAATAAATGCAAGTAAATCATCTTAATTATCCACTCGTTCATCGTGAAAGGAATAAGCAAAAAAGATCATTGAATTTGTGAATCACTTTTATCAGTCAATACATTGAATTAATTTTTCGCTTATTCTCAATGGTGTGTCATGTTTTAATTCCAGACCTAAAATTTTTAGAGTCTTAACATTTTTCCTGGGTTCCACAACGTGTGCCCATATGAAATGAGTCGAATTTAAGAGAAAATAAAGCGTTTATGGACTAAAAATATTATGCTGGATACACTATTTTTATAAATAATAGAAAATTATTATATATTTATTATCGATTTTACCAAGTGAATTTCAAGCACCTAACTAAACGGATTCTAAATTGCTATGTATGCAAGGATTGGAAGAAATTTAAATATGTAGAGCTATTATATGATTATATTTTAATTATTACAATTAATTATTCAACTTCGTTCGAGAATGTAGTATAAACCATAATTTACGCAGAGTTATTTATGCTATAATAGTACAAAAACAACCGAACAAATACAAACCATGAAAAGTTTATTGTGGCAGCTTCTTGAAAACAACCAACTGTGACTTGCCGAACTGTCATTTTTGTTTCTAGGTTTAATTCTCTCCAACTTAATGAGTAACTATTGTGAATAAAAAAATAGTCAAGGTTTTTATAAGCGCTTGAAGTAAGGTAAGTTTTGAGTTATCGGACAGTTCTACGTTTTCGATCATGTAAGAAAAATACATTATAATTATCATTTATATTATTACTAGTGTACTTTCCTGTTAAAAATAACGGGTCATCTTCAATAGAAATTTATTACCCGTTATTAGGTTACTTTTTGATGAATTCAATAGAAATTTAAAAGTATTACATTTTCTGCATAGTCTAATTTATTTTAAAGATAAAATACATTTAAAAATTGAATAAAAACAGGGGAATTTAAATATCAAGTCAATATATTCCCGTGCGTATCATAGTTACATTCTTCATGTTTAATACCCTTCGTGTAGAAGCGGACACCAAATAAATAGATTACAAAAAATATATATAAATAAATACATAAACACACTACGGGTATTATTAGTATAGATTATACAGAGTGACGTGGTGCTGCGCCACGGTATTGAAACAGAGAGATGAGGAGAGTTATACGATGGTTCCAGTCAAATTCCATTATTCCATAATCATAGTTATACGTAAACGAAGTGCTGAGAGGTAATCAAGTGGTGAGTCAGTGGCCAAAATAATATCGCGTCTTGGGGGACGCTAAAATCCTTATTTTTGAGTCACTTGACTGGCAATCTAGCGTCAGTTTAATGGAGAAATGATATAACTGAAACAAAATTTAATGGAGAAATGATATATCTGAAACAAAATAAGGTTTTACACCGTCTTTCTTTACACCAACCTATCCTAGTGAAATAGTTATTATTATAACGTTTTTTCTCATATGACTGAAAATATGGAACTGATCGATAATTAAGAACACACCCTAGTAACAATATCTTTAATGAATATCTTATTTACAAAATGAATATAATTATAATTCATAATATAATTATAATATAATTCATAATGGAAGTTACAATACAATTAATACATTCAATCTAAACCGAAAGTCTTCTAAATCTATAGGATTGGTTCTAAATTAGATATTAGGAAGAATTAGTGCTAAATGAAGTCATTCTGCATCAGATGGGCAAATCCCTGTGTTCTCCCTTCAAAACAACCTACAGCGCATCTTTCCTCCTCCTGCTCGAGCCAACCGTTTAATATTTATGAAGTTACTTGTGATATTGAATTCGTTAGGAATAAGAGATTACTCTTCTCTGATGTTTTCCTAACTTACGTTCAATAGGAAATATTTTGAACATTGAAGAAATTTAATTGGAAAGTCAATTGAACAAATTTAGTTAGGGACTTAGTTCGAAATTTGTTATTGCAATTTGTGGAAGGAATATTTTTTAATGATGTCGAAAATTTCAATATGATGTTTGTATGAGTATGATGTTTCAATGTGATGTGTACTCTTTCATATATTAGAACACATGTGTACTCTTTCATATATTAGAACACATGTGTACTCTTTCATATATTAGAACACATGTGTACTCTTTCATATATTAGAACACATGTGTACTCTTTCATATATTAGAACACATGTGTACTCTTTCATATATTAGAACACATGTTTACTCTTTCATATATTAGAACACATGTGTACTCTTTCATATATTAGAACACATGTGTACTCTTTCATATATTAGAACACATGTGTACTCTTTCATATATTAGAACACTTGTGTACTCTTTCATATATTAGAACACATGTGTACTCTTTCATATATTAGAACACATGTGTACTCTTTCATATATTAGAACACTTGTGTACTCTTTCATATATTAGAACACATGTGTACTCTTTCATATATTAGAACACATGTGTACTCTTTCATATATTAGAACACATGTGTACTCTTTCATATATTAGAACACATGTGTACTCTTTCATATATTAGAACACATGTGTACTCTTTCATATATTAGAACACATGTGTACTCTTTCATATATTAGAACACATGTGATATTTTCAGAAAAAAAATTATTTTTATTCAACATATTGGTGCAATAACTATATATCTATGTTTTAAAATGAGCATTGCTGCAATATCTATCGACGAAAACATTGAATTAATTCAAACTATACTAGTCAATGCGTGAACGCCGAGTGGTGAATGTCCAGGAAAAACATCTTATAAAATATAATTAATTAATTTCAATTATATTACTCATTTACACTGTGATTATTAGACGAACTGACACGATTTCTTACTTAATTGTATAATTTAGATTGAAACTTGAATTGTTTGTACAGAAGTAATGTAATTCGAGTGAATGTTTAGTGTTTATACAAGTTAAATAAAACAAACAACACTTACGATTGATATGCAGTCACCATTAATTCGGATAGAAGAACTATTGTGACGGATATTAGAAATTTAATTGCCATGCATATAATAAATAGCAAAATCGTGGCTATCAACAAATAAAAAGGTCCTTTCGCTGAAAAAACATTCGCCGAAAATTTAAAAAAACAATATACATTATAAATACATAGAAATAAAGAGAGATAAAGAGAGATAAAGAGAGATATTATACGTTATAAATATAAATATGAATATTATGAATACAAGCCTCCCCCCCCCCCCTAGCCAGGTTTGATAGTTACAAAATGTATGCATTACTGTTTTTTACTGTAAATTAAGTACACCTTATTTAGGTAAATAATTGTTATTTTTCATCCAAAGTGTTGACGGCGAACGTGTTTTCGGCGGATGTGTTTTAGACGAAAGGACCTAACACCGTTTATGGATCACCCTGTAACTCGTAAATACGTTCGAAAAAGATTTATTGCGATTAAATAAGACCAATTTTGGTATAATAAAATTAAATAAAAATTTGTTTACTCGAATGATTTTTCACATCATTCCATAGTGTGTTATCTTTCATATCTTGAAGAGGAATCGAAATAATGAGTATACATATTTATATGAAAGAACACTATGCAAGAAGAACAAATTTAAATACCTTGTAACAATATCATTTATCAAAGCAAACCACGTAACATTATACAAATACATTAAAGTCATATATATAATCCAATGGAAATGCAGTTGATGTTCCAAAGCTTCGTGTCTTGCAATGCAGTTATATTATTCTGACAGGGAGACACTGACTGCATTTGTCTTTTTTCTCTATAATGACAACCAAAACTGTCTGTCTTCGTTAGAAGAAAGGGACAAATTCTATGGAAAAGGCTTTAGAAACTATCAAATAAATGCAAAACAGTAATTACATGAATTTGTTGGATGTATTTTCGATAGATAAAAGGCAGTAAATAAACTATATATTTTTAATAAATATTAAATAAATGTTTTAACCCTTTCGCTCCTAATTTTGTATCCTCAATAATTGATTTATTTTCTCATTGTATACTTCTTATGACATTTAATATTTTTTTATATGCTGCAGACAGAGCAAATTAATCCACTTCATTAAATAGCTGTGGCCAATGAAAACATTTACAGCAAACCTCATTTTTCTCATCTTAAAAACTTACACATTTAACAATAGTTTTGGTAAACTTTTCCATTGGAGAGAGAAATTTCACTGTTACAATTTCAATAATGTTTATTAATGTTGTTACAACATTGGGACAATGTTGGGACAATGTTGGGACAATGTTGAGACGATGTTGAGACGATGTTGAGACGATGTTGAGACGATGTTGAGACGATGTTGGGACAATGTTGAGACGATGATTCTAGTGTGTTAAGCTCTACATAGTCTGGGACTCTAGGTAATAGTTGTAGTTTCCTCGATATCAATTGTAGCATCTTAAATGTGTTTCTATATACGATATTTCTGTTTTTTTTTTCATTTATTATTTTTGTATACCGTTTTATCAGTTTTCCATTGGCTTCTCTAGGAACGTTGTATTGATATGATGAGAACAAAAATGGTAGTATTTTTAACTGTTGAAACTGAGAATCCTAAAAGATCGACAGTAAAATCTTTTCAAAATGATAAATAGGAAATATATTATATCGTCCACAGACATTTCATCCACGGACATTTCGTCCACGGACATTCCGTCCACGGACATTTCGTCCAACGGACATTTCATCCAACGGACATTTCGTTCAACTGACATTTCATCCAACGGACATTTCGTCCAACGGACATTTCGTCCAACGGACATTCCGTCCACGGACATTTCGTCCAACGGACATTTCATCCAACGGACATTTCGTTCAACTGACATTTCATCCAACGGACATTTCGTCCAACGGACATTTCGTCCAACGGACATTTCGTCCAACGGACATTTCGTCCAAGAATATTTCATTCACGAAATGCTTTATTTTGTATTATATTTATAATGTGATATATTTTGTCTAATATATTATTTTTTATATTGTATATAATATTATACATATATAACATAAGAATATATATTG
Source organism: Caprella mutica (assembly GCA_947561585.1). NCBI lineage: Eukaryota > Metazoa > Arthropoda > Malacostraca > Amphipoda > Caprellidae > Caprella > Caprella mutica. Next base: position 98,622 of record CANNZV010003568.1, read on the forward strand.
CATACACTTATTTAAATTCTCCAGTACATCTTTTCAATTGCTTATTGATTAGAAATTATGCATGAATTCATAAATTAAAAAAATGTACTAGAATACAAAGTAAATAATGGTTAAGTTTTTAATTACAAGGTATTTTACAGGAAGATTTTTAGTGCAAAAACTCATGCGTGAAATTACTCATCAAATTTTATTCCTTTTACTGGCAAGTTGTTACATTTGTTCGCACAATAAAAGGATGGACACCATTTCTGCTGATGCCGGTGATTGTTTGGTTATTTGATTGTTTGGTTATTTTACGTAGATATGAAATTTGAATCATTTAAAAAACATTCCAAAATATTGTCTCTAATTTGGAAAATATTGTCTCTGATTTGGTAAATATTGTCTCTAATTTGGTAAATATTGTCTCTAATTTGTTAAATATTGTCTCTAATTTGGTAAATATTGTCTCTAATTTGGTGAATATTGTCTCTAATTTGGTAAATATTGTCTCTAATTTGGTAAATATTGTCTCTAATTTGGAAAATATTGTCTCTGATTTGGTAAATATTGTCTCTAATTTGGTAAATATTGTCTCTAATTTGTTAAATATTGTCTCTAATTTGGTAAATATTGTCTCTAATTTGGTGAATATTGTCTCTAATTTGGAAAATATTGTCTCTGATTTGGTAAATATTGTCTCTGATTTGGTAAATATTGTCTCTAATTTGGTAAATATTGTCTCTAATTTGGTAAATATTGTCTCTAATTTGGTAAATATTGTCTCTAATTTGGTAAATATTGTCTCTAATTTGGTAAATATTGTCTCTAATTTGGAAAATATTGTCTCTGATTTGGTAAATATTGTCTCTAATTTGGTAAATATTGTCTATAATTTGGTAAATATTGTCTCTAATTTGGTAAATATTGTCTCTAATTTGGTAAATATTGTCTCTAATTTGGTAAATATTGTCTCTAATTTGGTAAATATTGTCTCTAATTTGGTAAATATTGTCTCTAATTTGGTAAATATTGTCTCTAATTTTGTAAATATTGTCTCTAATTTGGTAAATATTGTCTCTAATTTGGTAAATATTGTCTCTAATTTGGTAAATATTGTCTCTAATTTGGTAAATATTGTCTCTAATTTGGTAAATATTGTCTCTAATTTTGTAAATATTGTCTCTAATTTTGTAAATATTGTCTCTAATTTGGTAAATATTGTCTCTAATTTGGTAAATATTGTCTCTAATTTAGTAAATATTGTCTCTAATTTGATAAATATTGTCTCTAATTTGGTAAATATTGTCTCTGATTTGGTAAATATTGTCTCTAATTTTGTAAATATTGTCTCTAATTTTGTAAATATTGTCTCTAATTTGGTAAATATTGTCTCTAATTTGGTAAATATTGTCTCTAATTTGGTAAATATTGTCTCTAATTTGTTAAATATTGTCTCTAATTTTGTAAATATTGTCTCTAATTTGGTAAATATTGTCTCTAATTTTGTAAATATTGTCTCTAATTTTGTAAATATTGTCTCTAATTTTGTAAATATTGTCTCTAATTTTGTAAATATTGTCTCTAATTTGGTAAATATTGTCTCTAATTTGGTAAATATTGTCTCTAATTTTGTAAATATTGTCTCTAATTTTGTAAATATTGTCTCTAATTTTGTAAATATTGTCTATTATTTGGTAAATATTGTCTCTAATTTTGTAAATATTGTCTCTAATTTGGTAAATATTGTCTCTAATTTTGTAATTATTGTCTCTAATTTGTTAAATATTGTCTCTAATTTGTTAAATATTGTCTCTAATTTGGTAAATATTGTCTCTAATTTGGTAAATATTGTCTCTAATTTTGTAAATATTGTCTCTGATTTGGTAAATATTGTCTCTAATTTGGTAAATATTGTCTCTAATTTGGTAAATATTGTCTCTAATTTTGTAAATATTGTCTCTGATTTGGTAAATATTGTCTCTAATTTGGTAAATATTGTCTCTAATTTGGTAAATATTGTCTCTAATTTTGTAAATATTGTCTCTAATTTTGTAAATATTGTCTCAAATTTGGTAAATATTGTCTCTAATTTGGTAAATATTGTCTCTAATTTGGTAAATATTGTCTCTAATTTGGTAAATATTGTCTCTAATTTTGTAAATATTGTCTCTAATTTTGTAAATATTGTCTCAAATTTGGTAAATATTGTCTCTAATTTTGTAAATATTGTCTCTAATTTGGTAAATATTGTCTCAAATTTAATAAATATTGTCTCTAATTTGGTAAATATTGTCTCTAATTTTGTAAATATTGTCTCTAATTTGGTAAATATTGTCTCAAATTTAGTAAATATTGTCTCAAATTTGGTAAATATTGTCTCTAATTTGGTAAATATTGTCTCTAATTTGGTAAATGAAGTACATTATTTGGTAGTTACGAGGGTATGTACATTTATCACGTCTTTATAATTTTAATGACTGTAAAAATGAGGATAAAATAATTCAGGAATCCTTTTCAAACATAAAAATATTTTGTAAAAATTCTTCCAATTTCAATTTATTTCTTCAAAATTTGAGAATAACCGAGCATAAAATCCTTCTGAACATAGAATCCTTCTGAACATAGAATCCTTCTGAACATAGAATCCTTCTGAACATAGAATCCTTCTGAACATAGAATCCTTCTGAACTCATAAAATCCTTCAGTATGTTCAGTCAATATCGACATCAAAGGTGCCGATCAAACGTACACTTTTGAGGTACAATTTCACAGACCAAATCAAGAAGAAGGTTAGAGGTTCGTTAGAGGGAACACTGCTACATTTTTTAGGTTACGGGGAAAAAATCTATTCATCATTTTTCCATTGAAAATGTATAACTGTATTCAATGAAAGTATTGAAATATGAAATTTTTACATAGGATTGTCTAGTTAGTTTAAAAAAGAACTTGGAAAATACATATAAATATAAATAATAATAATAAACTATTAATATGTTTTAAAATTAAAACGGTTTTGGAATAATAGATCATTTTATTGATTTGGATTACAGATTTTGCAAAAGGATAAATTCTGAGTTATCGGACGGTCCCACATTTTAGACCATGTGTAAATGCAAATTGAAATCACAAGTAAGAATATTTTATCATATATTTTATTTCCCATATGATCGAAAATGTGGAACCGTCCGATTTTTTATTCATCATCGGCCAAATTAAACAAAAATTAACAAATGCCACAAATATAACTTATAATAGATCAAATTAACAATGTCCAGATGTATAGTGCGAATATTGCAATGTATAGTTCCATAGTGTAACCCTATTGAAGTGTATCACCCATGAAATTGGACCAAAATTTACTGTCCATATATTTCACATTTAATGCTGCGTAAATTATGAGGTATGGAGGGCAAGTACACTCGGTGGTAACGGAGAATAAGTAGGGTAAGTTCCGAATTATCGAACGGTTCCACATCTTCGATTATTATAAAATATATAATAAATATTACTTAACTGCTATTTTAATTGGTATCCATGATACCTATATTTATCATGGATATCAATTACAATAAAAATTAAATAGTAATTATTATGTATTTTTAATACGATCGAAAATATAGAGCCGTCCGATAATTCGGAACTTACTCACAATTTTAAAAAGGAGAATCAGAAAAATAATTCAGAATATGAGATGTAATGGCAAGATTTATTTTATTTGTGATTCCTTTAAATATTGTATCATATGTGATACAAAAAGAAACATATACATAATGTAATTTCATGATATAAATAGATAACTTTCCATTCGTTTGCTGAATCAGCAATTTTTCTGTGTGTTTATAGTCTATTTACAACCAAAGTAACTTAGTTCAACTATATTAAACCAATCATCATTAGTTGTTAATAATGTACACAGTGAAGGACTTATTAATATCTTATCCTGTCGATATATCACAGATGTGCTACCCGAAAGATATTCTCATCGAAGAACACGATAACAATATCTTACGACATAAAAATCATTAGGCACCTCATACCGGAATGTGACATTACTATTTATATATGCCATCATTATTATTACTGCTGTTATTGTTATGCCTTTCTTACTGCTATCATGATAATATTGTTATCAAATATATGACGTCATTATATACAAGTCAAGGTCAACGAGAGAACCTAGGTCATTTATATCATTTTATAGCATTGTCAATATCATTGTCCTATCATTGTCAATATCATTGTCCTATCATTGTCAATATCATTGTCCTATCATTGTCAATATCATTGTCCTATCATTGTCAATATCATTGTCCTATCATTATCATAAAATTATTAATGGAAAATTTGGGAAAAGTTCTTCATTTATATTTATTGAAAAGATAATTTTCAATAAATTAATTTTTGAATGTTTCGAAAAAAACTGTTTATAATCTTCATATTTTCGTTTATTTCACATGTTTTATTTGTATTACAAGTAAGGTTTATACAATAATTAATACCTGTAGAAGATATCAGCTACCCGTAATATTTTCACTCATTTTATATATTGATTTTAGTTAAGGGCCGTACACAGGTAGGGTTATTAAGTCTTTCCAACAGACTTTTTGCTAAGCCCCTCCTACTTTTTCCACGAGAATATAAGAAAAAACGGTATGATAATTATTTATTTCAGTTGGTATCCATGATACCTGCAGTTATCATGGATACCAACTAAAATAAATAATAATTACATAGTTTTTTCTTATATTCTCGTGGAAAAAGTAGGAGGAGCTTAGCAAAAAGTCTGTTGGAAAGACTTAAAAAACCCTACGTGTGTACGGCCCGTCGAAGCAAAAAAAATATTTCATCCATTAAAATCAAGAAAAAAATTTACAGAAGAGGAAATTCCTTCAGGAACCACGAGTGAGAATTCATTTCGCTTTTATTTGCTTTTTCTTTCGTATTTTTCTGTTGAAAGATGCAAAGTATTTCACTTAAGTCTTTTCTCCGTCTTTTGTATTTTCTTTAAAGATTATAAAATGCAAAGTCACTCTGTGTTCTTAGGATTAGTTCTGTTTTCTCTGCTTTCTATTCTTTGGATTCTTTAATGCGCTTTCACTCAAAGAAAAGAAATAAGGTGAAAATTATCACAAAGCTGCTTTTTATTCGACAATTGGAAATCAATACTATTGGCATTTCGGAAAATCTTTAGTGTAATGTGGCTAGGGTAAGTTCTGAGTTTTCGAACGGTTTCACATTTTCGATCATATAAAATAAGTGGATAGTAATTAAGATAACGAGTTGAATTAAAATCATTACTTAGGTAACTTTTCTATGATCGAAAATTTGGAATCGTCCGATAACTCGGAACTTACGCTGTTTAAGTAGTTGTTGTGTTATGATATAGTTATTGTTATTAATTAATTCTATGACTACCCAATCTGTCGATACTTTATGATATTTTCCCGTAAAATACGATCACTACATTTTTAATTGGCCAAAATAGACAATCTGCTGATAGTGAATTTTTCGACACTGCGGGCGGTTGGTTTACATTGAACAAGCTTTGGACCAACTAAACATGTTATTTTAGTGCAATGTTTCATGGTGAAAATGATGCTTCATTTTACGCTATTTTGAAACCTGCTTTTGGTTATTTCTCCTAACCAAAACATCGGCACTGCAGTTTTTAAATTAGTGAAACGTGAAATGCATTGGCAATATGTGGAGAGTAAAGGTGAATAGTGAGATGTGAACTACAAAGTTATAGTTATGAACTGCACAGTTATACTTATGAACTGCACAGTTATAGTTATGAACTGCACAGTTATACTTATGAACTGCACAGCTATACTTATAAACTGCACAGTTATACTTATGAACTGCACAGTTATACTTATGAACTGCACAGTTATACTTATGAACTGCACAGTTATACTTATGAACTGCACAGCTATACTTATAAACTGCACAGTTATACTTATGAACTGCACTGTTATACTTATGAACTGCACAGTTATACTTATAAACTGCACAGTTATACTTATGAACTGCACAGTTATACTTATGAACTGCACAGTTATACTTATGAACTGCACAGTTATACTTATGAACTGCACAGTTATACTTATGAACTGCACAGTTATACTTATGAACTGCACAGTTATACTTATGAACTGCACAGTTATACTTATGAACTGCACAGTTATACTTATGAACTGCACAGTTATACTTATGAACTGCACAGTTATACTTATGAACTGTACAGTTATACTTATGAACTGCACAGTTATACTTATGAACTGCACAGTTATACTTATGAACTGCACAGTTATACTTATGAACTGTACAGTTATACTTATGAACTGCACAGTTATACTTATAAACTGCACAGTTATACTTATGAACTGCACAGTTATACTTATGAACTGTACAGTTATACTTATGAACTGCACAGTTATACTTATGAACTGTACAGTTATACTTATGAACTGTACAGTTATACTTATGAACTGCACAGTTATACTTATGAACTGTACTGTTATACTTATGAACTGTACAGTTATACTTATGAACTGCACAGTTATACTTATGAACTGTACAGTTATACTTATGAACTGCACAGTTATACTTATGAACTGCACAGTTATAGTTATGAACTGCACAGTTATACTTATGAACTGCACAGCTATACTTATAAACTGCACAGTTATACTTATGAACTGCACAGTTATACTTATGAACTGCACAGTTATACTTATGAACTGCACAGTTATACTTATGAACTGCACAGCTATACTTATAAACTGCACAGTTATACTTATGAACTGCACTGTTATACTTATGAACTGCACAGTTATACTTATGAACTGTACAGTTATACTTATGAACTGTACAGTTATACTTATGAACTGCACAGTTATACTTATGAACTGTACTGTTATACTTATGAACTGTACAGTTATACTTATGAACTGCACAGTTATACTTATGAACTGTACAGTTATACTTATGAACTGCACAGTTATACTTATGAACTGCACAGTTATAGTTATGAACTGCACAGTTATACTTATGAACTGCACAGCTATACTTATAAACTGCACAGTTATACTTATGAACTGCACAGTTATACTTATGAACTGCACAGTTATACTTATGAACTGCACAGTTATACTTATGAACTGCACATTTATACTTATGAACTGCACAGCTATACTTATAAACTGCACAGTTATACTTATGAACTGCACAGTTATACTTATGAACTGTACAGTTATACTTATGAACTGCACAGTTATACTTATAAACTGCACAGTTATACTTATGAACTGCACAGTTATACTTATGAACTGTACAGTTATACTTATGAACTGCACAGTTATACTTATGAACTGTACAGTTATACTTATGAACTGTACAGTTATACTTATGAACTGCACAGTTATACTTATGAACTGTACTGTTATACTTATGAACTGTACAGTTATACTTATGAACTGCACAGTTATACTTATGAACTGCACAGTTATACTTATGAACTGCACAGTTATACTTATGAACTGCACAGTTATACTTATGAACTGCACAGTTATACTTATGAACTGCACAGTTATACTTATGAACTGCACAGTTATACTTATGAACTGTACAGTTATACTTATGAACTGCACAGTTATACTGATGAACTGCACAGTTATACTGATGGACTGCACAGTTATACTTATGAACTGTACAGTTATACTTATGAACTGCACAGTTATACTTATAAACTGTACAGTTACAATTTCTTGCTGACTAGCCAATCGGGTTTCAGTGTGAGGAAAAAAGTTAATTTGTTGAATGGATAAGGAAATTTTTTTGGAAAATAAAATTGTTTTTTCACGAAAAGTTAATTTGGTAACCTGGTAATGAATGATTTTTTTAAATAATCATGTGTTTTATATTTTATATTATATTATATATTATATAAGAATTAGTGAATCCACTGTAAATTTAAATTTATGATAAACTAATTTGTAAAGTGTTAAAATATTTAGCATTAATTCTCCAAGGAACATAAGTAGCCTAATAAATATAAATAAAAATAATAGTTACATTAATTAATACCAAAGGTGTTTTAATTCCTTCCTACGGATTCTCTCCTAGCAACCTTAATTACTTCTGGTGAGATGTGGCAATTAAGCTGTGAACTGTCAGAATACCTCAGAGTTACATGTTTCATTACTGTGTACAGTTTCCTGTTATGAGTCGGACTGGAATAAATCCACGGGCCTTGAGAACATGATTACATTATGTTATTTCCCGTTCATATATTTATAACGTATATTATTCGTATATTATATGTATATTAGACGTAAATTATATGTATATAATGTAGAAGTATATAATGTATATTTTGATCTACTAGTTTTTTTGTGTTTTAAATTATACTATCGCTTATATATATTTTAAGACGATATTTTCCCATTAAATAAATGAACTTGAAAATTGAATTGAAGAAAATCGTATTTGAGATTATTTATCTGGTATAGACATATAAAATTGAGAGATTTTACTTCGTTATTTATTATTTGTAGCCAAATCGAGGCTTTCATATTAGCGGAAAAAAGCCCAATCACCGATACAATCATACGGATTTATTGTAGGGAATTTCCGACGAGAGAAATAAATTAAAGCTTTGATAATTCCAGATCAGTTTTGATGGGATTTTCATCCAATCATTTATTGTCGTAGATATGGGATATATTTACCACTGTTGATAAACTCCATTCAAAATGAAAAAGTCTGTAATGACAATCTGCCAATTAAGTTTTTATGTTTATGTGTAGAATTTTGCAGTTCGTGCCTTGCATTTTAAGAGATAAGCGATCTAGAGTAAAAAAAACAGTGAAATAGAAGGTGCACTTGTAGAGTGCGTACCTTCGCCACCACTTCAATATATTTTGACCTTACCATGACCTTGACCTTGACCTTCGACCTATGACATGAACAAAATCTAACCAAATGGTTCCTGAATAATGACCAAATTTCAGAAAATTTGGTTGAATACTTTTTGAGTTATGCGAATAACAAGATTAATAAATAAATAGTACAGTTCAAAACATAACCTGCCCAAATTTTGCGAAGGTAATAAAATATTTATTCTATAGGGTAACTTCTGAGTTATTGGACAGTTTGACAAATTAAATAATATATGATAAACTATACAATACATATTATTTAACCATTATTTTAATTAAAATTATATCTATAAAAATTAAATAATGATTATTACAGAACCTTTTTTTAAATGATCGATCATATGGAACAGTCCGATAACTGAGAGCTTACCCTCTATATTAGATATTTAATTTTTCTAAGTTTTCAATATGGAAGACATAAAAAATTCAATTACCATTTATGTCAAGAAATCCCTGTGGACTGGAAATAATACTATCAAACTAGCAATAATTAATAAATAAAATAACTAAATCATGTAGTATTTTACTATAATGTAAAGACTTTAAATAATATAATATGAATAAACTCTAAAGAAATAAAATGTGAATAAACTCTAAAGAATAAAATGTGAATAAACTCTAAATAATATAATGTAAATAAACTCTAAATAATATAATGTTAATAAACTCTAAAGAATATAATGTAAATAAACTCTAAATAATATAATGTTAATAAACTCTAAAGAATATAATGTAAATAAACTCTAATAATATTAATATCTCGAGGATATAAAGTTGCGTAACAACCACCCAAAGTATTTGCACAAATAACAACATTCCAAAACTCTGAACATTATTGATGTTGAAAGTTAAGGGGGAACTGCCTCATTCTCCTGCCTCATTCTCCTGCCTCATTCTCCTGCCTCATTCTCCTGCCTCATTCGTCTCATTCTCCTGCCTCATTCTCTTGACTCATTTTCCTTCCTCATTCTCCTTCCTCATTCTCTTGCCTCATTCTCCTGCCTCATTCTCCTGCCTCATTCTCCTGCCTCATTCTCCTGACTCATTCTCCTTCCTCATTCTCCTTCCTCATTCTCCTTCCTCATTCTCCTTCCTCATTCTCCTGCCTCATTCTCCTGTCTCATTCTCCTGCCTCATTCTCCTTCCTCATTCTCCTGCCTCATTCTCCTGACTCATTCTCCTTCCTCATTCTCCTGCCTCATTCTCCTGCCTCATTCTCCTGTCTCATTCTCCTGCCTCATTCTCCTTCCTCATTCTCCTGCCTCATTCTCCTGTCTCATTCTCCTGCCTCATTCTCCTTCCTCATTCTCCTGCCTCATTCTCCTGTCTCATTCTCCTGCCTCATTCTCCTTCCTCATTCTCCTGCCTCATTCTCCTGACTCATTCTCCTTCCTCATTCTCCTGCCTCATTCTCCTTCCTCATTCTCCTGCTTCATTCTCCTGCCTCATTCTCCTGTCTCATTATCCATCCTCATTGCCCCAATATTGTAACAATATTGTAAATCAGATGGTTTTTACATTTTCCATAATATAGAAAACTGTAAAACAGGTAAAATAAGTTAATTTAATTTTCTTATATGATCGAGAACTTGAAACTGTCCGATAACTCGTAACTTACCCTATACTTTTACAAAGGATAAATTGATAATACTCATAAATAATTTTCATTATACTTTGAAACTTCATACAATGATATGAAATACAAGAATCAATTATAAATCAATTAAACTAAAGTAAAGTCAACTTATAAATATCAAAACTCAGATTAAGATAATTGCAGTTATTATTAATTGATTAATTGAATATTTCTAAAATTACTTATTAATTTACATCTATTCTTCTTTCTCTCGGTTTTATAGCCCAAAAGACCATCATTGGTCTATTATGGGCTTGATCTTATTCAAGAAAAATATTTGTAGATTTTACGATGCAATATTATACTTTGTGTAATTTTCTTTTTTATTTCAATAAAGCTTTCATTTTCATCAAAGTTATTTCTTTGGCTCTTCAATTTGCTTAAAATTTTACCTCCTCTGTTCACTTGACTCCACGAATATCTTTTTACTGCACACAGATGTGATACTCGTGAGCAAAGATCAAATACTCGTGAAGTATCCATGATACATGCAGGTATCATGGGTACCAATTATTATAAAAGTTAAAAAAATAATTATTATATACTATTTCTTAAGTGATCGAAAATGTGAAGCTGTTCAATAACTGAAAACATTACTGTTTTGCATTATTGGATTTTTTTATCCTATACCGAATTTGAAAATTGATAATAATTTTTTAAGTTTTGCAGACCCAAATATGACGGTACAGTAAAATAATACATCGTTGTTTGACGCTCCTGTTTCGATTGTAAACATATCGAATGTGTTTTTGCTGCTGAGTCAAATGTTTGATGTTTGTCCTCCTGTCTACTGATGTTTGTCTGTCAGTCAACCCTGTGTGTTTGGCCTTAAAGTTTGCTGTATATTATAGCTAAATATTCCACAGGAAAGCTGCCTCCTGGATCCAATAGAATTTTCCTTCTACTCTTCTAAGTTTTTTTAGTAGGGTTTTTTTAGTAGGGGTTTAACGTCTGCTTCGACAATTTCTGATCATATCGTTGACGTCAAAAGGAAATTAAGTACAAGGGACTGGAAGAAGCAGTCAGAAAGGAAAGTGGCTTCATCTTCTCCATCTAACTCAAATTACAATCCTTAGTAGCCATCTCCGGTATGCTAACAGCGGAGCTTTATTAAATTTCAGCAACCATTCAGTATAAATGTCATACTAACTCATAATTCTCAACCTATGATGAGCCTGTAAAGCTATTTACTGTTCTATAACATAATATATACCTGCACAGGTGTGTTCTTCACTAATTGACGAGATAAAGTCTCTCCTAAGTCCTTTCCAGGTGATTTCTCTCGCTTTATGAGGGGTAAGATCCTTTCCTTCCTCATGATTGAATCATAGAAACAATGATATAATATTATTTGGGGCGAGATTCTCCCTCTGTAACAGATTTCCTGTGTGGAATATTTTAAAAGATGGAAACTGAAGAAAGATGTAGGGTGAGTTATGAATTATCGGTCGGTTTCACATTTTCGTTCTTATAATAAAGAACGAAATATTTTTTTTTTATTGGGATCCATGATACCTGCAGGTTAAGATAAAAATAATATAATAAGCATTATATCGTTTTTTGTTGTATGGCCGAACATGTGAAACACACCGATAATTCGTAACTTACTCTAATGGAGAACATAAAAAGTTACGTGTTTATATCTTTACCAGTAATTTATACAGTGGAGTTTGTTCATTTATATATGTAATTGTGAGTTCTATTTATATATGTAATTGTGAGTTCTTTTTATATATGTAATTGTGAGTTCTTTTTATGTATGTAATTGTGAGTTCTTTTTATGTATATAATTGTGAGTTCTTTTTATGTATATAATTGTGAGTTCTTTTTATGTATATAATTGTGAGTTCTTTTTATATATAATTGTGAGATCTTTTTATATATATAATTGTGAGTTCTATTTATATATGTAATTGTGAGTTCTTTTTATGTATGTAATTGTGAGTTCTTTTTATGTATATAATTGTGAGTTCTTTTTATGTATATAATTGTGAGTTCTTTTTATGTATATAATTGTGAGTTCTTTTTATATATAATTGTGAGATCTTTTTATATATATAATTGTGAGTTCTATTTATATATGTAATTGTGAGTTCTTTTTATGTATGTAATTGTGAGTTCTTTTTATGTATATAATTGTGAGTTCTTTTTATGTATATAATTGTGAGTTCTTTTTATGTATATAATTGTGAGTTCTTTTTATATATAATTGTGAGATCTTTTTATATATATAATTGTGAGTTCTTTTTATCTAAGGTATATCTTAGACTACATATTATCTTATTAAGTGTTTTCGATTCTAATTTAACGATATGCAAAATATAAATATAAGATTTTTAATACTATAAAATATGAATTTTAATTTTGAAAACTATTTTAAGTAGAAAAACTGATATGGGATATTTTAATGAATAAATCTATTTTTTATAAAGAAAAAATATAAAAACATAGTATTAATAATAAAGTAATTACTAAATGTTTATGTTTGCTTATTGGTAATTTCCTTCCGGTACTTAATAAGTATAAATAAGCATCTGGTAATTGGTTCGTTATTTACTTCAATAACTAAAAAGTTGCAATTTTATATTTCCTCATACTCTCTATTTCTGAGTTCCCAATTCCATCTGTAATAGTAATTCCCATTCCAGTTGATGTGAAATAAACACAAACCCCCAAAAATCCCCTTTTCACAATAATATTTACACTGTGATCATTTAAAGCCCGTAGCGATGGTACCTGTACGACGAGCTGGTGGTGTATTATTATGGGAAAAATGATCTAAAAACCAATATAGATTTTACACTCTGACATGGAAATTGTAATAACTAAAACATGTAAAGAGGGGAAAGGATGGGGATTAAGAGAGGGGAATTAGAGAGGGGAATTAGATGGGGAGTGATGAGCTTTAATTGCCTTTCTGATAAAATAACAATTTTATATGTGGGATAAGTTTCTAGTTATTGGGCGGTACCACATTTTCGATCATGTTATGGAAAGAATAAATAATGATTATTATTTAACTTCTATTCTAATTTGTATCCATGATACCTGCAAGTATCATGGATACAAATTTAAAAAGTTGTGGTTCCCATATAGTTAATAATAATTATTAAATATAGAGTAACAATATACTTTTTATTATACGATCGAAAATGTGAAACTGTTCGATAACTTGGAACTTACCCTAGCGCAATTTGAGGCTAGAGCAAGTGTAATTGATTGAATTAAAATTAATTGACTGTCGTTTATATTAATTAGTTTGTGAAAATTTATTCTCAAATCCCGGTTTCATATTCGCATGTGGACGGGCGAATCAAATGTGTATCTCTTGAATTTTATCAATGTTTTGAATAAACACATTTAGAAATAACTGAAAAATCTAAACAACTCGGTTAGTTGGCTTATAAAATATTTACTTAAAGAAAAATGTTTTAAAAACAATATTGTAACGGAATTAATGAGCGAATCTTAATATAAAAATTACACCATTCAGTTGAACCTAATTTTGATGATTTCATATGAAAACTATGGTCGATAAAATCCTTTACCCCTTTCATATATCACCTTTAAATGTAAATGATAATAACTATTAACCATTGGGGCGAACGTCAAATGGATTATTCGAATGAACAGATTCTAGTCTCCCTACCATCGGTTTCATTACATTAATGCTGTGTTTCTCTTCATTATGAATCCTAAATGAAACAGTTCTCGTACATTAACATTCCCAAAAGTAGGAATGTGGTCTTCTACAGTTCGGGAATGGGAGACAGTGAGCATTAGGCAACTTGGAATTAAGTAGTTTTAACCCTTTGTCGTTCTTGTGGTCATAAGTTACTTAAACATATCATCAAGACAGGTTTCGCTGAAAAATAAAAAGTTAGCACTGGTCCAACTGGACTTATTTTTATTTTATTAACATTTATTTATTTTACAATCAAAAATAATTAATTGTGAGAACTTGTAACTTATTGGCTTTAAATACATTTAGACACTGTGAAACTGCTACAAATTCAATTGAAAACCGTCCATATTATTCTATAACACAGAGCAGTCACATGTATAGTTCACATTACCTGTAGTTACGACATCTTACCGATCTTCAGTTTGAATTTCTATTCACAACAGGTATTGTTAGCAATTCAATTATAATTATAATTTCAATTTGAAGATAAAGTAACAGTGAAATTTCTAAATTCAATAAATATTTTTAAACTTGCAGCAATTTTAACCCTTTGTGCTATAAATTTTTTGAGCGTGAAGAGATAGTCTTGTAAAATATAGATAAAGAAATTACATAGAACAATAATGAAGGAATTTAAACAATCACAATTGTCCTTGACTAATGTTATCTCTAACATATGACAGAGTACACATCTGTTTACCCGGTTGTTTAAGGAAAATGATTCGAAATAAACCATTGATCTGATTATCTAACGCAGAATGGTCTGCAATCCGAAACAGACGAACAGCTCTCCTTTGCAGTCAAATCATTTGATGCAAGAGGCTTGAGATGTTCTAGAACAATAGGCAGTTGCTGTGGATTAGTTATTGTTGTGATCTCATTGTGTTGGTTATTATATCTCATTGTGTTTAGTCCACACCATCAAATTCATTGTGAAGAACAATAGACATCTCAGGTGAAGTAACACCTTACTGATAGATATTCTCTCCAATCCAGGACAGAATATCCAGTCCTGAAGTTAGGGTTCGAATCTGTTTCTGGTGGAGATCCTTCCTTTATTTGTTGTAATTATTTACTCAATTCTTCTACTGAAACTTTAGTTTTTAATATAATTCTAAGACTTAAAATTGTGATAAGATAATCTACGAAAAATCAATAAAAATATAACGAATTGTATTTAATCAACAAATCATCCAACATTAATCAACGTGTATCGTCAGAATGCAAGATATAATCATACACTCACTTGCCAAGATTAATATTGTTTAATCATTGTTTCAATCTTCAATACAGTGTACGAAATACGTTCTTTGATCCTATAGAGTATAGATGATCCGATATTCTGCATAATGAAGTTGGTAGGATATATTCGCAAACTCTATTACCACAAGAAATGACATAACTTATATCGTTAGTTAGCTACCTAGATGACATAGGAAAGAC